>JBBPTI010000723.1:0-11192 GCA_038093995.1 Tylopilus aff. callainus
GCAATGACATGACTGTTTCAAAATGGCTATATCTCATCATCCCTTGGGCCAAATATTTTGACTAAGAGACCATTTTGTAGCCAAGAGCAAGGGCTATCTTTCATTTACCCACAGTTAAGCGAAATTCACACAGGTGGTTGTGGTGTGCTTCATGCACCACATCTGGATTAGGCATTGCAATGGTTTATGGAGTTACTGTAAACCCCCATGTAATTTGTCAGAACTCCAATTGATTCTTCTTGGGTCTTTCCTCACAAGGCACCCACTCTACTAGAAGCTTGATTGACTACACTACTTTCTCTCTACCCCTCTTCCGCTATGTAGCCAAAGGTACTATGTGCCTGAGGTTGTTTCACTATGGCTAAACTAAGAGCTTTAAATTTTCAAAGAATAACTACCAGCTATTGGCTTGGGCATTCTCTGGCCAGCTGTTCTGGTTTAACTCATGTTTGAAAGTGAAACAACCTCAGGCACTGAGTACCTTAGGCTACATAGTGGAGGGTGTACGAAAGTGTACAGGGGTGGAATGGTGAGCTTGAGCTTCTTATAACTGGGTGCCTTGTGAGAAAAGACCCAAGAAGAATTGATTAGAGTTCCGACAATTACATAGGGGGTTTATATACTACTAGCTACCTAGGTTGGAACTCTGTCTGAATAGTGTAAGGGCAGGCCATGTTACTGGATAAGGGAATGCAAGATGAAAACTGGCCTGGTCTGTGTGTGCAGGGCAATGCTGAGAGGTTTTGGCTATTGGAGGAAAAAGGAAATAGAGGAGTTGTACAATATGCAGGGGTAATGCTATTGGTGTGGGACAGGAGTGTGCAGTCATGGCAAACGATGGCATAATCTGCAGTCACTGTGGTGTCAGCTGCTTAGGTAAAAGGGGCTTTGCACTACCTTGGTCAGGTGCCCTTATGCCATAAGCATATGCTGAGGTGGCATGGGAGCAAGGGTGGATGTTACTGAGTCATGGCACTATGGCGTGGGTACCTATGCCTAAAGAAGGGAGTGTAGGGGAGAAGGAGTGAAAGTGTAGTGCTGAAGGCATGAAGTGTAACATGTCCCCCTCCTTAAGATTCAGATTCCAGATGGATCAGGGAGTGCCCAAGGAAGAGGGAGTGGAGGCTGATGGAGGAGATGGAGTGAGGGGCAGAAGGGTGGGCATGGTGGAACGTGTTGATGATATTGGGCGCGTAGGCAAGATGGGAGCAGGGCTCCCAGGTGTGTTCAGAGGCATCATAGCCTTTCCAGTGAACCAGGTACTGGAGGCCACAACCATGGGGATGAGAGTCAACAATGTAGTCCACCTCGTATTTGCCATCAGTATCAGATGGGAGGATAACCAGGGTGGAGGATGCAGGAATGGGCTGCCTGGGCAAGGGCACAAGGTACAGCTTCACCTGAGAGACATTGACAATGGGGTGGATGCAGAAGGAAGGTGGTAACTGGAGCTGGAGAGCATTAGGACCAATGTGCTTGAGGACAAAGAAGGGTCTGAGCCATTTATCCAGAAGCTTTGTGGGATGAGGAGTACAAAGGTTTTCAGAGAAAAGCTACACCTCATTGCCTGGCAGATATATGGGTGCATCGGACTGTTTCTGGTTGCTGGAGGCCTTCATGCATTCCTGGGAGTGGTGGAGGTGAGCATGAGCATCAGCGAGATGAGAGGCATACTGGTTGGCAAGGTTATCAGCAGTTGGGGAGGGTGTAACAGTAGGTTTGATGCTGATGATTGAAAAGTAGGTGTGGGTGAGCTGGAATGGACTTTTACCAGTTGTGGAGGAGACCTGACTGTTGATGGTGAACTGGGCGAGTAGGAGCCACTTGGACCAGGACTCAGGGTGGTCCATGTAATAGAGGCAGAGGTACTGTCCTACCTTGCAGTTCATCCATTCTGTTTGCCCATTGGTTTGTGGGTGGTATGCTGTGGAGAGTCACTGCTTGATTTGGAGCTGCCAGCAGAGGTCAGTCATTAGCTTTGAGGTGAACTGTGGGCCTTGGTCAGATACAATGCTTCAGGGGAGCCCATGATGCTTTCATACATGGTGCAAGTAGATGCCAGTGAGGTCCACCATGATACAGGTGGTATTGCAAGGGATAAGCTCAACAGCCTTAGAGAATCTATCTACCACCATCAGGATGGCAGTGTAGGAGTTGGACTCTGGGAGTCTGGTGATGAAGTCGATGAAGATATCTTTCCAAGGCCCCACAGGAATTGGGAGTGGCTGGAGCTTCCCCATGGGTGGCTTGTTGCTAGGCTTTACCTGGGCACATCAGGTGCAGTGCTTTACATACTTTTGAACATTCTTGGCAATACTTGGCCAATTGTACTTCCGCTTGACTAGTTCTATTGTTCTGCTAACTCTGGGGTGGCCCACCAGTGGGGTGTCATGGTATAGCTGGAGCACCCGAGACTGACAGGCCAGGGGCACATACAATTTTCCTTCTTTCATGTGACAGCTATTGGAGATGGTGTACCCCGACACCTCCAGTCAGGCCTGGACTGGTGCTGGGAGCTTGATTGTTTCATGGGAAATTGTATTGGTGAGTACATCCCCACTAGGGTGCAGGATGACTGGAGTGGCCATATTCTTTGTCTCTCAAACTCCAATGCTCTCTGGGGGCACCACCAACACATGCTGGTTGTCATCCTCATTGCCTACCACAAGATCTTCTTGTCTGCTAAAGGCGTCCACCTTGCCCATGGTCGTACCGGGCTTGTGGAACCACTTGAAGTTGAACCGGGACAAGTATTGGGCCCATTGGGCCTGTCGCTGGTTTAGATTCTATCAGGTCATGAACCAGGTTAGATTCTGAAGGTCGTTCCAGATCTGAAACTCATGGGTGGTTCCTTCCAGGTAGTGACACCATGTCTCTAGCACCCTGATTACACTCAACATCTCCTTGTTGGCTATGGGGTAGTTTCACTCTTTGGGTGTTATTGTGTGGGATGAGTAGGCCACAGGATGCCACTTGTTGTTACAATCACGCTGTACTTGATGCTATGCATGGGCCCTGTCATACTTTTTCCTCACTTTTGGCCCTTAGCTCAGTCGCTTGCACTCCCTCGCTACCATTCCAGTACCCTACGATGCTCTATGATACAGTGCTCCTCATCCCTCGTCACCCTACGGTTGTCACTTGCCTTCGTCTCTACTACAGCTCCCTGCACATGACCTATGATCCCATGGTCACCTGATGACACATGATCTATCAGCAATGCCTTGTGGCACAGTCTCACACTAGTCACATGACCCCGCATGTGATATGATCTAGACCCATTGCATAGTCACTCAGCATGACCCTCATGCCCCAGATAGGCATGACCCCTTAACAGTAGACCCCAGCACTCGTAGATCACACCGCCCTTTGAGATATAGAGACCCTGGACTCCTTCACAGTCGCCTGGCACACACCTGTGTACTTGCCGCTACACGGCTCACACCCCATGAATAGGCTCATACAATGGCTCTCGCCCCTCGGACTCGCCCATGGTATATCCTTGCATCACAGCCCTTAGCCCTGATATTGCCTTCAGCACTCAGCACATCCTGGTCCCACTCCGCAGTCCCACATCACACCATATCATGCCATGATCACGCAATCGCTCGCCATCACACTGCCCTTATACCTTGGCCTATAGCAATACTCACACATAGACACCAGCATGACTCATATGGACTCATGACCAATAGCCATTTGCCCTCATCACAGCCTATGCCCTACACTGTACAGCCCTGCATAGCCACACACAGCCTTGCACTGCCCTGAGCATAGCCCCACTCGCACAGACCAAGACATTCCCTTGACCCACAGAGATCTGTGAACTCCACAGACCATATATGGTAACTAAGCCAACCCTTGATGGACCATATGTAGTAATAGTATACAAATACATACAAACACTGTAACAGTATATAAACCCCAGCCACTATCCTCCTAGACCCCAGCTTATCATTGATGGGTAGTGGCCTCTAAAGCTACTAGACCTAAACCCATGATGACGCTGCACCATTAGGGTCTTGGAGGCTATCGACTAGGCTGCTGTATAAATGCCTATTGCCTTCCCCGCTTATATTAGATTGATCAGTAAGACCCATGACAGCAAGGCTCCCCTTGATGACACATTACAACTCTCTCCTTCACTATTGGCATCTGCCACTACTAGTCCTAGGCTTGACAGCTCTGACTCAAGTTGTTTCACTTGTCTTCCTTTTTGACCAGGAGGACTGCACCAGTTGCAAAGGACAAGGTGTCACTTTCAAGTTGGTACCACTTATCATTGTCAGGGTATGCAAGTACTGGGGCAGTGGTGAATGCCTGCTTGAGTTCAGTAAAGGTGGCCTCACGAGCATTGGTCCAGCAGAAAGGTTCATCCTTCTTAGTCAGGTCATGGAGAGGGTGGGCTACCTTGGCAAAGTCTTGGATGAAGTGTCAGTAGAAGTTGGCCATACTAAGGAACAAGCAAACCCCCCAAACATCCCAGGATCAGGGCCAGTCCATGATTGCCAAAACTTTGGCACTGTCCATGCTTACCCCATTCACTCCTACAATCATCCCCAGGAACTCTACTTCTTTTACTGAGAACACACACTTGGAGGGCTTGATGAACAGATCATTTTCTTTGAGCCACTGGAGTACTTTCTTGACCACTGCCTGATGCTTCTTGACATCATCAGTTGGGGTGAAGATCATGAGGTCATTGATGTACATGAGGACATTGTCAGCCATGTCTGCAAAAATTTTGTTCATTATTGTTTGGAATGTGGCTGGCGAGTTGCACAGTCCGAAGGACATGACCAGGGGTTTGAAGGACCCATGGTGGCAGGTGAAGGCAGCCTTCCATTCATCTCCCTCCTTGATGCATACATTGTTGTAACCCCATCAGAGATCCATCTTTGTAAACAGGCAGGTGGTCTTGAGCTGGTTGATGAGCTGCAATATGAGGGGAAGCAGATAGTTGTTGCATATGGTATGTTCATTGAGATAGCAGTAGTCCTGAACCATGTGTTTCTTTCTGTCTTTCTTTGGCATGAAGAATACCAGCATGGTTTGTTCAGACTTAAAGTGTTAAGATCAAGTCCGGGTAGGACATTGACCTTAGCCTTGAATAGCATGGGGTGACAACAGTCCTATGCCCTTACTAACAAAGGGGCTTTATCTGGCCTCAGTTTGTCGAGGACTTGAATCGAGTGAAGCTAGCGAGCCGAAGAGACAAACTCTAGTGAGCTCTGGGGTCTGGGGTGAAGGAGATAGATATCAAGGGAGACTAGCTTAGAGCTACAGGGTTGCACCTGGTAGGCCTATATACTGGCTAGTCCGTCGTCGTTAGGTAATCTATAGAATGCGAAAGAACAGAAGGGAAAGAGAAGATAGGGATCAGATACAATCAGAGCGTATCGTGAGTCAAGACTAAGTAGTAAGCAAAGAAGAGATAGGGATCAGATACGATCAGAGCGTATCATGAGTCAAGACTAAGCAGTAAGCATAGGGGTGATTTGGGAATGAAATACAAGAAAAGGGGAGCAAAAAGAAAAGAGCTGGTACCCTAGACCTGGTAGGTAGATCGTAACATAAAGAGGCAGATGTAACACTTTCATAGTTGATCGTCAACGAATTCTTCCACTTCTCGCTGCTCCTGGGGGCTTAAGGGGATGTTGTGACCTTTCCTCAGCTTGAAGGAGTCCTTGAGCTTGATTGTGTGGTCCCATGGCTTTCATACGGGCATGTGCTCTGACTTCTTCTGCTTGAACACCCATAGGAATGGATGATACTCCAGGGGTACCAAGTCTCAGGCCCTGGATTCTTTGGCTATGCTCCTGATTTCCCTTTCTTCAGCTGTGCTGCCCTGCACAGACTTTGCTTCTTCAGCTGTCTCTTTCTCCTGTTCTTCAGCCTTTTAGACCACCCAGGATACTCCCTGGTAATTGCATAATTTTGGGCAGTCCAGTAGATGTACAGTTCCTTTCTTCCAGTCGATACATGGGTTGTGCTCCTTGAGCCACGGATAGCTGAGGATCAAATCCTTGTTTCTGAGATCTGTCACCTTGACTCAGACCTTCTCTACATGTCCTTGATACTCAAGTAGCACTTCAGCCATGTGAGTAACTGGTCTGGCCCTGTTGGGGGTGCCATCTGCATTGTAGACCAGTATTGACTGCTTGAAAGGGTCGAGGGGGATACCATGCATGCAGGCAAAGTTTTCATGCATGAAGATGGACTGTGCTCTGCTATCAAGCAGGGCAGATGCATGTACAAAGTCACTGGTCTTGGATTTGACCCACACGATGAGGGTGATTTCTCTTTGGTTGATACTGAGGATCCTGATGATGGGGGGTTTTGTCAGGTTTTACATGCATGGGGTAGTGGTTGGAGTGGTAGGGGGAGTAGGATATAAAAAGGAATTAAGCATGGCATTTAGTTCATGGTTGCCACCAAGCTGCCTGGTGGTGGACTCCTCTTGACCAGGCAAGAAAATAGGTACTATACAGTTGTCAGGGGTGATACAGAAGTGATAGGAGCATGCAATGAATCTTTCTCTGGCTGTCAGGGCACCCAATGTGCCCTTTAGGCTCTGCCTTTTCCCTTGTTGTTGTATTTGATGACTTGAAAACCTGACTCTTCTTCAGGGTTTGCTTGTTTTTTCACCACTGTGGCTAACTCCTCCATCCTAAGCAGGGTGTTGTGTTCAAACTCTTCATCTTCAGCCAGCGGGATTTGGTGGATTGTTCTCCTCATCTTGCAATGGGTGCTATGCCTGCCTTGTACGAATTTGCAAGAAGGGCATTGGTTGACCCTCGGCTGGTGGCAGTCCTTGATTCAATGTCCAGTGTGTTTGCAGTTGAAGCACTTGGACTGGCTATTGCTGCTACTCAGCACATAGATGCCTTCTTCAACATTTTCTTCAGCCAGCCCCCACATGCTCATCCTGGGGGCAATCCTTCAGTCTCCTCTGTGTATGAATAGTAGGGCCTTCATGCCCATTCTGGTCTTCCTAATGTTCTGTAGGTAGATGGTGGGAATGCTGGACCTCTTTCCTTCTTTGAACAACTGGGTGATGATGGCTCTTGAAGTATTTTGCTCAAGAAGCCAGATAGTGTGTGTGTCATCAATGTTGGCCTGCTGGTAGAGGGCCTCCCAGCGCACGATGAAATTGTTGGTGTGCATGTTGCCTTGTTTGAATTCCTCTAGCTGGCGACAAGCCCAGTCTTTTTGATTAGTGGTGTGAAAAAGTCCTTCTACTTTGCCCTTGAGGTCAGCCCATGCATAAGTGGGATCTTTGGCTAGGCAGGTTTGGGTAAAGGGGCCGGCTTTGGGTTCTTTGAGGTGGGAAAAAACCATGACTACAGCTTCATAACTTCCTTGTAGGGCCATGTGTGCATTTACTCTCAGCCATGCTTGCATCTTGGCCCACCATTCCTCAAACTTGGCAATATTTCCATCACACTCACCAGGATCTGCAAACAACTCAACTTTCTTCACTGTCCCAGGGGGACCAGTGGCTGTGATCTGGCCTTGGAGTGTCATGACTGTTTGCTGTTCAGTGGTAATGACTTGTTCCAACCTCATGATCTCATTGTTGGAGTCTTGCAATGACTTGGCAAGCTATGCAGTCTGTTGGGTTATGGTAGTAAACTTGTTCACCACTGCATTCAGCTTGTCATGCATCCCAACAGTAGGGTCGGCCAAGAGGGTGAGGAGTGCCTGCAACATATTGGAAGCAAGTTTCTTTCCAGATAGTCTTCTTCTCGGCTTTCTTGTACCAGCTTCTTCAGCTTCTTTGGCTCTCGAATGGGAGCAGCACTAATGGTCTCAAGTGGAGGATGGTCTTCTGATCTCGCCAATCTCCAGGTCTCAGCCTGTTTAGGATTCTTATCTTTCTCAGATTGGGGCACTTCTTCAGTTTGCTTAGTAATCCCCCTATGGCTAAACCAAGAGCAATGTAGATTTCAAGAAATAACTACCAATTGTTGGCTGGCTGTTCTGCTGGCCAACTGTTGCTATTGGTGTCATATCAGAAAGTCTCTCCATGTAATGCCATAGCAGAGGTAACACCTATGGAGTACTTGCCATAAGGTGTGCAAAGGAAAAGAATAAGGGTATTACAGTTCTGCTGAACTGTGCGAACAATGAAGTAGGTAAAAAAGGCAAACAACAAGAAACTGATAAAACAAGAAGTTAACAGGGAGTAGTAGAAGAAAGTGGGGAACATCCATAGGTATGTGTTATGACCCAGCTCATGGCACACTCTTTTTCCTTCCATTCTCGGTCTCTCCCCCTATTCCAGTACCAGTACCTGTTTCGGACCGAGCTTATTTAACAGCATCCACATGCCACACAATGGCAGCACCAAGCTGTGGTTACCTTAGTAAGCAGTCCAGCTCTTTGCACAGCCCCATGACATCATTATCACACCATATGTCATCACCCTGATAACATCTCGCATCATCGGCGCCTGGGCTGTGCAAACCAGTGCAGTGACTCCTCATGACTTGTCTATGGCCAGTAGCATAAGTTCCTCATTCCCACATCTGCCCTAAGGTACCTGTAATTAGCAGAAGGATAGTAACATGTACAAACAACCTGTAAATGTATATAAAGGCTGTCAATGCAGCCCCAAGATCCTCATTCGAGTTATCTTGGGTTTTCCCCTTAGTCCTCAGTCGATGCTCGGGTTCCCCATAGCTCTAGTCCCTGTTCCCTCTTCGCTGTCCCACAGCTCACTACACCGCCCCACCTAAGGGTTGCATCAGTATGAAGAGAAGGACAAAAAGTGAGTAACAAGTAAGAAATAAAAGCTTTAAAGATACTTTGTGGGTCACCTCAAGCTCTCTCAAGGGCGCAGATATCCAGGGGTTTGTTTGCAGCAAACAATATTTAAACTGGTAGGTCTGCTTGGCCAAGATCAGCATTGTGGACAGTGAAGGGGATAAGGTCTATTGCAAGCATGATAGTCTGGCAAGTAGGAAAGGGGGCAAGCGAGTTGTGCCTCAATAAAGGCAGCATAGGCAGCACACTGGCGTTGATGTTCCTCTGCCTCAACTATGAGGCATTGGAGGGTAGTGGGTGAGAGGGGAGGAGGTGTAGGTGGGACGAAGTCATTTGGATCAATGTCAGCAAGAGGGGATGGGGGGTACTGCAAAGCAGGCATAGCTGATAATGCCTATGTGGTCCTTCTGCTCCACTCAGCGATTCTCTCATCAAACTCTTCCTGAAACTCCTGCTGTTTCCTTTCTTCTTCAGCAGCAAGGTCAGCTTTGAGGCGTGAAGCAATGGAGGCAAGGAGGGCAAGGTTGATTGGATGCTGTGGGCAAGGGGCGAATACCAGATGCTGTGTGACTTCTTGCTCTGCCATGAGAGAAGCATGGGCCAACTGGGCACGATGAGTGTTCACTGGTTTCCTTCTATGTTAGAAAGGCTGAATGTAGGTACAGTATGGCTCACTGCTGTGAGGGTCCTAAGGTTTGAGAAAAGAGTGGGGTGCTTCAGGGAAGTCAAAGAGCGACAATGGCAAAGCAGCAATCGATTCTTAATGAAACAACCTCAGGCACTGAGTACCTTAGGCTGTGTAGTGGAGGGTGTATGAAAGTGTACAGGGGTGGAACAATGAGCTTGAGCTTCTTATAACTGGGTGCCTTGTGAGGAAAGACCCAAGAAGAATTGATTGGAGTTCCAACAATTACATGGGGGGTTTATATACTACTAGCTACCTAGGTTGGAACTCTGTCTGAATAGCATAAGGGCAGGCCATGTTACTGGATAAGGGAATGCAAGACAAAAACTGGCCTGGTCCATGCATGTGGAGTGATGCTGAGAGATTTCAGCTATTGAAGGAAAAAGGAAATAGAGGAGTTGTACAATATGCAGGGGTAATGCTATTGGTGTGGGACAGGAGTGTGCAGTCATGGCAAACGATGGCACAATCCACAGTCACTGTGGTGTCAGCTGCTTAGGTAAAAGGGACTTTGGGCTACCTTGGTCAGGTGCCCTTATGCTGTAAGCATATGCTAAGGTGGCATGGGAGCAAGGGTGGATGTTACCAAGTTGCAGCACTGTGGCACAGGTACCTATGCCTAAAGAAGGGAGTGTAGGGGAGAAGGAGTGAAAGTGTAGTGCTGAAGGCACAAAGCATAACAAAAAGTTTCTCCATGAACTGCAGCAGCAAAGGTAGTGCCTATAGAGTACTCTGTGTAAGGGGTGCAGAAGAAAAGAACAAGGAAGTTACAGTTCATTTGAACTGCACAAACAATGATGTAAGTAAGACAAACAAACAACAAGAAACTGATAAAACAAGAAAAGAACAGGCAGTAGTAGAAGAAGAGAGGGAACATTTGTAGATATGAAAAGGAGAACAAGAAGGGAGTAGCAAGTAAGAAATAAAAGTTTTAAAGATACTTGATGGGTCACTGCAAGCTGTTTCAGGGGTGAAGGCAGCTGGGAGTATCCACAAAGTGAACAATACTTGAAATGGTGGGCCTGTTCAGGTGGAATAGGCATTGTGGGCAGCAAAAGGGATAGGGTCTATCACAAGCATGATATTCTGGTGATAGTGGTGGAGGAAGGAGAAGTTGCCTTTCTATAAAGGCAGCATACTCTGCACAATGGCGCTGGTGTTCTTCTGCATCAGCTATGAGGCAATAGAGGATAGTGGAAAAGAGAGGTGGTGGGGTAGGTGGTATGAAGTCATTTGGGTCAGCAAAGGGTGATGGGGGATAAAGTAGATTGGGCATAGCTGATAAAGCCTGAGTTGTCCTTCTGCTCCACTCAGCAATATGCCTGTCAAACTCCTGCTGAAACTCCTGCTGATTCTTTTCTTCTTCTTCAGCAGTGGTGAAAAGATGGAAGGAAGGCTGGAAGGACTATGTAGGTAGGGACACCTAAGAGTCCAGGCCTTCAGTACTGTAGAATTAGTGGTGGGAATGATATGTTCATCCCAAGAGAGACTCTAAGGAAAGGGAAAGGTTCTGGAAGAAGTCTGAGCAATGGTACTCAGCAGTATGAGAAAGTCCAGTCACAGATTGTGTGCAAGTCCAAGAGTCTAAGAGATTTTGAAGCTTTCAGGTTGCAGGGGAAATGGTTCAAGCTCAGTGGATGGTTTACTGAGGTTATTTAGAGAAGTTGAAAAGAAAGAGGCATGTGAATATTTTTGAACTCAGACATTATCTTAAAATGTATATCTTTGTTTGTAGAAC
>JBBPTI010000724.1:0-11172 GCA_038093995.1 Tylopilus aff. callainus
CAGGGGATCCCGCCATGCGAACGAGCGTGAAGCCTTGCGGACAGGGTCCAGCCACCGGTGTGTATGCCTGTGAAGCGATGCTCTGCGCTGCGACCAGCCATACTGGCAAGGATAATAGACAAAGCCAAGTGGTAACTCTGCTCGACATTATCGAGCTTGTGCCTCGTGAATTCTGTAGGGGGTATAAGGTGTTGTATCTATCTAAAAAGTTAATGGAGAACGGTGTGTGAGGGGATGGTGACAGACGCTTTTTTTGTTTGTTTCGGTTGGTATTCAGTTGGGACGGGTGTTTCGGGTACTGTGAGTTTTTCTAGCGTTTCGAGTGTGTCGCATATCTCGCTTAACTAGGTTTTTTCACGCATTGCTTTGCTATGGAATCCACGAGCATCACGCTCCTCCCCCACCGCATATTAACCTAAACTGGGAAATTATTGTGAGTGGGACACCGATCACTCTTTTGACGCATTTGTAAACCACCGACCGGGGTGGACAGAATAAGTGTTAGTTCAGGGCGCGTGTCGGTCTGTCCCTGTGCAAGCCGTAAACTGCAGCAGCACAAACCAATAATTGTAGCTATGCAAACTGTAGGTTGTACCGTAAATGTAGATATCACACAAACCAATAATTGTACAGTGGCTCAAAAAAGTAATGCACAGCCACAACATTTTGATGATAATGCCTCAATATCATACAACAACACATTGGGAGTGATCCAAATGGTACAAGGTAATGTGCTTGGGTGTAGGCTATGTACTAGAGCTGGCAAAAATGTTACATCATGATTATCTGTGATGCAGTGTGGCCAAATGTAAGAAACAGTGTATACATTACTTATTTGAACATTACATTCCTCTACAAAAAACTGCCATGCTGTGTGATGCATGTCCTTATCCTATTTTGCCATATTGCAACTTTCTCTCTGATCTTCCTGCCACCTGTTATCCATGGCCAACTACACCAGTCCCATGAAGAAGGCTCAGATCTGCCATGATAGAGCTGCTGATATGTTAGAAAAGGATATTGCACAAAAGTTTGGCCTCCATCATATCACAGTCAAGTGAATCTTTGACCACTGTAAAGTGCTGAGGATGCCTGGGGATGGACTAAGGTCAAAACCTTCTAGTCCTAGTTATCCTTAGGCAATGGCACAGGTATACCCCTGGGTGGCAGCACCAATACAATAAGCAACAAAACTGTTCCAGTAATTAACCTTAACATAGTGCATAAAGCACATTGCAAACACATGTGGGAATTTTATCTAATCCTGGTGTGACCAAACAATGTACAAACTCTTGGCTATAAACTAACCCTTGGATCATGTGATTTGGTCCAATGGCTGTGGTGATATGTCTATTTTAAATCACTTATATTATTAAAACAGTTTTGTTGCTATTATATTGAAATATAGAATTCATATGTTGTAATGGGATATTATGTCAGCATTGGATCATGTGATGCATAAACAGTTTAACATGATGAAAACACAGCCAAACACCATCACTTTTACCACTTTTTTTATTATAAAATTCCTTTTTACTAATTAAATCAACCAAGTTATTATTTTTTTCATTAGATCTCTGCTTCCACTGGATTCAGTAACTCCACCATTAGTCATATTTGCACTGAACACTGTCCCAACCTTCCCAAAACCACTGGTGGTTGTCCATCCATTATTTCTTCTACTGGTATATACAGTGGCTCAAATAAGTGTCCCAATGAGTTGTCATTTTGAAATGGCTGCCATTTCATCAAATCTTATTCAAAATCCTTGATTTCTGCACCAATAGAAAGCCATGAGCAAGTACTCCATTTCATTCACTCACTTTATAGGGTTAGGATTAGGGCTTATTGAGATATAATGTATTTAGTGGAAAGTATGCAAATATTGGGACACTTATTTGAGCCACTGTAATATATTATTCAAATTTTTGATATTGTTATAATTCACAACTGCCACCTTCTATATTAAGCCAAGCCCCTATGCTTACCTTATGCCTCATGCATCTTAGACCCACACTCTAGTCTTAGATAGTCCAGACTTATGCCTTATACTAGCACCATTTTTCATTGACTGCCATTTTATTACTATTATGATCATATTTTTAATGCCTCTAACTATGACTACACTTTGCCTAGTCCCCACAACAACCTACCCCAATTCTAGCCCAAGCCTACACTTGTACTAACCCTTCATTGCTATACTCCTTTAAAGACTCCTTGTATATGACCTTTAAAATATTCATGGTCACTTGACCCCCTAACCATATAATTGTTGTGACCTGGTAGTCCTCAATGCCTCTCTCAGGCCCCCACTATACTTTTTACCCTTGCTGACCTACCCTTGTCCTAGCCTCTGATACTGTTAAGATCAACTCTGGATAGGAGGTCAACCCAAGCCTTGAATAGCCTGGTGGTGACAATGATCTGTTGCCTGAGCAAGTGCAGGACTTATCTTGCCTCAGTTTGTCAAGGACTTGGTCAATGAAGCTAGTGGATCAAAGAGACAAACTCTAACAGATCCTGAGGTCTGGGGTGAAGGAGGTACAGTGACTTCCAAAATTGAGTCAATGTTTTGAGATTTTGAAGTGTTTATTATATAACTCACTGGAAAGAACAAATAGAGCCAAAGTGTAAGTGGGTGGTTGAAAGAACATGCTCTTGGCTATGTGTGAAAAAAATATTGATGTGATTTGAATATGTATCCATGGAGATACAGTCAATTCAATTCAATATGTCATTGACTCAATTTGTTACGACCTCGCTCGCACCCCTATTTTTTACCCCTATCTCTCGCCCCTATCGTAAACGGTACCAGCCCTCGTCCCTGCTTACTAACAGCATTCACACGCCACACGATGGCAGCGCAAAGCTGTGTTTACCTTAGTAAGCAGGTCTAGTCTTTTGCACAGCCCGATGATGTCACAATCACGCCATATCGCGCCATATCGCGCCACCATCACATCATCTCGCATCATTGGCGTCCGGACTGCGCAAACCAGTGTAGTGACTCCACATGACTCATCACGGGCCAGTAGTGCTAATCCCTCTTACCCACGTCTACCCTAAAGTCCCCATATGTAGGAATAGGAGTACAATACGTACAAACACCCTGTATCAGTATAAATAGTGTCGCAATTGAGCCCCAGAACCTCATTCGAGTTATTCTGGGTTTTCCCCTTAGTCCTCAGTCGACGCCTGGGCCCCACTAGCTCCTATCACCTCACTATTGCCGCTGTCCTACAGCTCACTACACAACCCGGGCTAAGGGTTGTTTCATTATAACTTGAATCTCTCACGCTTCGCCGTCACCGTCGCCACCCCGAAGCCGTCGCCAGTAGTGAGCTTCGCAGAGTCGTCGGCTGTTGTTACTAACAGCCCTCTGCCCCAGTGAACCCCGCCCAGATCTCCGCCCCGCGTCCTGAGTACACGCTCGACCTCCCCGCCCTTGCCGCCAGCACTCGCCTCTTTATAGAGGAGCACCCCCGCCTTTTCGCCCAAGTTTTCAACCCCGCCTCCGCCGCCGCCCAGAGAGAAAGGAGGTTAGTAGGGGAATACAGAGAGCCAAAGAAAGAAGAGGAGGAGGAGTTAGTTTTACCACCGTCCCCTGCCCCCTCAGTAAAGCGTGAGTTGACACTGCCCGAGTCCGTCGACCCAAACGATCTCGAGGGTCCCTATCGCGACCCCACCTCGCCTGAAACCCGCCGCCACCTCAACGAGGAGTACTGTTGTTGGCAAGAGAACTGCGCCTGGTTCCTAGTTGAAGAAGCCCGCCTCGCACGTCGCGAGAGAATCGCCGCAGCCCGAGCTGCACGCCGCACTGCCACCGCCATCCTTGTCCGACTGGATAACGGTCCAGGATGCCTACGCCCTTGCGCATCTCTGCGCCGCCCTTTTTACCTTTAGCCACTTAATAGTAGCCCCTGCTACTATCTCCGTCCGATCTCTTTTCTTCGCCTACCTACATCTTTTGTTAGGTATCTTTCTTGCCCGATTTGTATGATTCTTCAGCTCCTGCTGATCATCTTCACCTTTCTTGTCATCTTCTTTTCTATCCTTGTTACCTACTTCTTGCTTCGACTTCTTTCTCTCGTCGCACGAGAGCTCACTCCGCTTCAGTTCCAGATAGCCATCCATGAGGGAGCCTACTCCTTCACCTTCGGATACGAGAGACAGGCTATCCATGCCGAAGAAGAACAGCCGACGCAGAATTACAGCTGGTAGTTATTAATAAAATCCTTCTTTCGCCCTAAAACCTGAGTGACCACAATAGGGCAACTGTTTACGAAACTCCGACAGAAGGAGCACGAATGGAAGCATCCGACACTGAGACCGATCAGCCGACCACAGATAACACCGGTTAGATCCACCCCATATCGAGCAACCAGGCACCCAGCCGTAATCGAAGAGTACTGAAGAAGAACCTGGGTGATATGTGATGGAAAAAGAGTTCAAATCGAAAAGAAGCATATAGCGCACCACTATGTCGGCATCCACTCTCCAAATCCTCAGAGACCCGAACCTCACGTGGGAGGACAAGATTGCCGCCGTTGCCACAGAGTTCACTACGCTGACCAAGCAGAACCAGCAACTCTACAACGGGTGTATCGAGGAGCAGAAAAAGACTGCGGCTCTGCTAAAAGACGTTGCCGCACTGGAGCAGACCGTAAGTAACCTTAACAGCGCGGCTGCCGCCGGAGGGAAAGCCACCCGAAAGGTAGAAGTATTTGCCGACCCGGGAGATTACGAGGGATCTGTCACCAAGTTCGAAGAATGGTGGGCCAAGATCAAGGCTTGGCTGCATACGAATCGGTCCACCATCCTCCCGAAAAGCTACGAAGCTGTCACGGCAGTCCTGTCACGACTAAAAGGTCCGAAGGCCGGCCTGTTCGCCCAAACCCGATTATGCCGCGGACAAAGCTATACTTGGGATGAACTCGTTCAGGAGATGGAAAGCTTGTTCCGGTCGGTAAATCAGAAGGATTGGGCAGTCGCCCAATTAGAACAACTACAACAAGGCACCCTCCAGACCGACGACTTCCTAGTCCGTTGGGAGGCACTCTATCAGATGGCCGAAATAGATGACAGCCATGCCATCCGTCTGCTGGAGCAAAACACGGCCCGGCACATCATCCTCCAGATATTCAAAGAAGGAGCCCGAAAGTCCACTCCGGCTGCCTATCTACAGAATATCCACAATGTGGGATGCGCGATGGAGGCCCTGACATTCATTAGGGGCTGACTGCAGCAGTATCAATCCCGTGGGGACTGAATGGAGGTAGATTGCTTCGAAGAAATGGACAAAGAAGATGTCTTCGCCATTAAAGGCAGCCCGGGGAAGTGTTTCAACTGTAAAGGAACCGGACACATGGCCCGAAATTGCAAGAAGCTGAAGAACCAGTGTTCGGAATGCCACTTCCACAGGGGAGGACACCATTTCAGCTGTAAGAAGCGAGTGACACGGAGGATTGCATTGGCACCCGACGAAGCCAGGGTGGCCCCAGTAGAAGAATCGGATTTTCCCAACGCTGAGAAAGAGCAGAAGGGAAAAGGCTGAGCCTGAGGGACGATCTGGGTGTCCCACAGGCTAATGGTAGTGATCATTTCTTGGCAGAACTAACTAAGCTTGTAACCATGCTAACAACTTTAGTATCTAACGTAGCCAGTCTAGGGGGGTCTCCCGGTGAGCCCGGCAGGGACCGAGATACTAAACCTGTGCTTAATTCCCCTGTCGCTGCCAAGCAAATCCCAGAAATTCTGAAGATGTACACCAGGGTAATCCACAAAGGAAAAGAGATTAAACTAACCGTACAGATAAAACCCTCCCCTGCGGGTAGGTACACGAGTGCAGAAGCCCTGATCGACAGTGGGGCAAACTTAACCATTATTAGTCGCGAGTTCATACAGAAGAACAGGATCCCCACGCTAACTGCCTGCAGGAAGATAGTCGTTCATAACGCGGACGGAACAGAGAATGCCGGAGGGGTGATCATGGAGGAAGTACAGGTGTACTGTGACGTTAACGGACATAAGGAGCTACTCCAGGCATATGTCTCGGAGATCGGGAATAATGACCTCATTCTCGGGTACCCCTGGCTGAAGGAGCACAATCCGCGTATCAATTGGAAAACCGGCCAGGTACAGTTCGCCGACTGCCCGGAGACATGTAACTATAAGAGAGAAGCCCGGGGGGTTCATCAACAGGAGTTTGGAGAAGCGGTTCACATGGAGCAAAGAAGCCGAAACAAGCAGATCCACTCCGATTGCGAATGAGAATCGCTCCCACTTGTCCCAAAGCAGTATCACCGGTTCCGCAAGGTATTTTCCCAGAAGGAATTAGAGCGCATGCCCCTGCGAAAACCCTGGGATCATGTGATCGACCTCAAGGATTCATTCTGCCCAAAGAAAGGAAGGATCATCCCCCTGAGCCCCCAGGAACAGAAGGAAGTAGACGATTTCGTGGAGGATCAACTGGCCAAGGGGTATATCTGCCCTTCGAAATCCGAACAAACATCCCCCGTATTCTTTGTCCCGAAAAAGGACGGACGAAAGAGAATGGTGCAGGACTATCGATATCTCAACGAGCATACCATCCGGAACAACTATCCACTCCCCCTGATATCCCAGCTTGTCGATAAGCTCAAAGGGGCGCAGTTGTTTACGAAAATGGATCTTCGATGGGGGTATAACAACGTACGGATAAAGGAAGGAGACGAATGGAAGGCCGCTTTTGTCTGCCATTGGGGGGCCTATGAACCCACGGTGATGTTCCTCGGTCTTTGCAACTCCCCTGCCACCTTTCAGACAATGATGAATGATCTGTTCACGGATATGCCGGATGTGGTAGTATATATCAACGACCTCCTCATCTTCTCCAAAAACGCAGATCTAGCATCCCATGAGCGGAGGGTAAAAGAGGTGTTAGAGCGGCTAGAAAAGAATGACCTCTTTGTGAAACCGGAGAAATGCGCATTTTCCGTAACAACGGTGGAATTCCTCGGAATGATCGTAGGCCCAACCGGAATCGCGATGGATAAAGGAAAGGTAAAGGCTGTAACGGATTGGCCAAGGCCGAGCACTCTCCGGCAAACCCGCGCCTTTCTCGGGCTCGCTAACTTCTACAGACGGTTCATAAAGGACTATGCAAAAATAGCGAGACCCCTGCATGACCTCACCAAGAAGGATGTGAGTTTCAAATGGACCCCGGAGTGCGAAGAAGCCTTCAAACGTTTGAAGGGGCAGTTTACCATGGCCCCGGTACTGGCCTACCCCGACAATGACTGTCACTACTGCCTGGAGAGCGATGCCAGCAACTTCGCGGTGGGGGCCGTACTCTCAGTCCAGAAGGGAGATTGGTGGCATCCTGTAGCGTTCTCGTCTCACTCCATGACCCCCGAACAATGAAACTACCCAATCGCCAATAAAGAAATGCTAAGTGTAATCTCGGCTCTGGAGAATTGGAGGCATTATCTAGAGGGAACCACCCACGAGTTCGAGATCTGGAACGATCATCAAAACCTTACCTGGTTTATGACTCGACAGGATCTCAACCGACGCCAAGCCTGCTGGGCTCAATACCTTTCCCGATTTAATTTCAAATGGTGCCACAAGCCCGGGACGACAATGACGAAAGCAGACGCCCTCTCCCGCAGATCAGATCTAACAGTGGAAGGAGAGGGGGATAACAAGGGGGTTTTCATGATCCCACCGGAAAGGATTGCACTGATAGGAGAAGAAGGACAGAAGGAGATAATCGAGGTAATCACCCCTGGAGATGAGCTCATTAACGAAATCTCCCATCAGACGACGAGGCTTCCTGAAAGCATCCTCAAGAAGCTGATGGCACAGGGGTATGAGATTAGAGACCGGGTTCTAAAAAGGAACAATCGGATCTACGTACCACCCAATCTCCGGACACGGATCACCACCCTTCATCATGATAACGCCACTTGCGGCCACCCTGGTGTTCACAACACACTAGGACTTCTCGCCCAATTCTATAGCTGGCTGGGAATGAGGAAAGACGTTGAGGAGTATGTGAAAAGGTGTACAAGGTGCGCCCGAGCCAAGTCAACGAACCGACCACCCCAAGGAGAGATGCAACCACTACCTGTCCCCACGGGCCCTTGGAAAGACATCTCCACAGACTTTATCACTGATTTGCCACCCGCCGGAGGGTATGACGCCATCCTAACCATAGTAGACTGGTTCTCAAAAGAGGTTGAGCTCATACCCTGTCAAAAGACATGTACCACGGCGGGGCTGGCGGAGTTATATTTAACCCACGTTTGGAAGCACCACGGACTTCCCTGATCTATTGTCTCGGATCGGGGCCCACAGTTTGCGGCATCTCTAATGACCTCTCTATGCGACCAGTTGGGGATAACGATAAAGAAATCCACCGCACATCACCCCCAAACTGACGGGCAGACGGAACGGATGAATAGAGAAGTAGGGTCTTATCTCCGTTTGTACTGTACTGAACGACAGGATGACTGGGTGCGATGGTTGCCCCTGGCCCAATTCTCCTTGAACGCGAAGCAGTCCTCCGCTTCTAAGTTCTCCCCTTTCCAGGTCATGCATACGTACCCACCATGTATGGGGGTTGAACCCAGGGATACCAAATCACCCGCAGCCTCCGAGATAGCACACGACTATCAGACCGTCTTAGAGCAGACCCAAGCGCACTTAGAGGCAGCCCGCGAGCACATGGTCGACACAGGGAATAAACACCGGAGTCCAGCCCTGACTTATAACCCCGGGGATAAGGTGTGGCTCGCCATGGATAACCTTACCTTACCGTTCCCCTGTTGGAAGCTAACTGACCGGTGGATCGGGCCCTTCCCCGTCATTGCCATGAAGGGGCCTAACGCCGTTCATCTCCGTCTCCCTTCCTACATTCGGATCCACCCGGTCGTAAACATCTCCCGCACAAAACCCTATTCACCTCCACTCCCGTCCCAGCCGGACCCTCAACCTGGTCCCACACTCATCACCGACAACCAGGACACTGAGTTTGAGGTGGATTTCATTGTCGACTCTCGTCCCCGCGGCTGGGGAATCCAGTACCTCGTCCATTGGAAGGGTTATCCCTCTTCGGATCGCACGTGGGAACCGGCTTCCAATCTCACTCACTGCCCTGATGCTCTCCGCGACTTTCACCGCTCCCATCCGGCCGCTCCGTGCCCCATCTCTCATTCAACCTTCGCCGCTCTCTTTGGTCGCCCGCTCCCCTTTGCTGCCCTGGAGGTTCAGCTTTAGCTGGGGGGTAGTGTTACGACCTTGCTCGCGCCCCTATTTTTTACCCCTATCTCTCGCCCCTATCGTGAACGGTACCAGCCCTCGTCCCTGCTTACTAACAGCATTCACACGCCACATGATGGCAGCACAAAGCTGTGTTTACCTTAGTAAGCAGGTCTAGTCTTTTGCACAGCCCGATGATGTCACGATCACGCCATATCATGCCACCATCACGTCATCTCGCATCATCGGCGTCCGGACTGTGCAAACCAGTGCAGTGACTCCACATGACTCATCACAGGCCAGTAGTGCTAATCCCTCTTACCCATGTCTACCCTAAAGTCCCCATATGTAGGAATAGGAGTACAATACGTACAAACACCCTGTATCAGTATAAATAGCGTCGCAATTGAGCCCCAGAACCTCATTCGAGTTATTCTGGGTTTTCCCCTTAGTCCTCAGTTGACGCCTGGGCCCTGCTAGCTCCTATCACCTCGCTATTGCCGCTGTCCTACAGCTCACTACACAACCCAGGCTAAGGGTTGTTTCACAATTGTGTAACTACCTGTCATATCTGTCAAAGTTTGATGGTTGTCATATATAACCCTTGATGGAAGCATCACTGATGGTTGCCATAGTTACTGTATCATAGTAACAACCTCAACTGACACTATTTAAGCACTGGTTTCATTTCTCATCCCTTTCAGATTTACTATGTGCCCCATTCCCTCTTCTTAAAAAGAAAACATCCTTTCTCTGGCCTCTAATGGTCATTCTAGTCATTCTATTGCCTCCAAACTGGGTGTCAGCCAGTCTACTGTCTCTAGAGTGCTCAGGGATTTCCTTCCCAATAGACCTAGACCTCTTTCTGGCTGTCCCTCCAAGCTTTCAGCTACTTTTCAGCATGCTATCATCACTCAAATCACTATAGGCAGAGCTGCCAATGCTGTCCAGGCTACTCACCACATCAATTCCATTATTCCTAGTTCAGTCTCCTCACAAACAGTGAGAAGAGTTCTTAAAAAACATTCATTCAAGGCTGTAACAAAAAAGAAAAAGCCACTTCTTGCTATAAGAAACAAGAAGAAGCATTTAGCCTTTACCCTAAAGTATCAGGAATGGTCTATTGAGGACTGGAAGAGGGTTGTTTGGTTATATGAGACCAAAATCAATAGAGTAGGGTCAGATGAAAGGGAATGGGCATGGAAACAGGCAGGTAAGGGCCTTATTAATAGAGAGGTCCAGGGAACAGTGAAATTTGGAGGAGGAAATATGATGGTATGGGGGTGTATGGGTTGGGAAGGTGTTGGGCACCTTGCAGAGGTTGAGGGGAGAATGGATGCCAACCAATATGTGGACATTTTGGAGGACAACTTGCTTCCTAGCTTGGAGGAATCTGGAATTTGTTTGGAGGATGTTATTTTTCAACAGAACAATGATCCCAAACACACCTTCAAAAAGGCCAAGAAGTGGATGGAAGACAATAATATCAAAGTCCTGGACTGGCCTCCACAATCTCCAGATCTCAGTTCCATTGAACATCTCTGGCATCATATCAAAAAGGAGCTTGCCAAGTATGCAAGACATGCCAAAGGAGTATGGGAAATTTGGGAGAGAGTGGCAGAAGTATGGAAGAATATAGATCCAGAGGTGTGTCAGAACTTGATTGAAAGCATGGCTAGGAGGATCCAAGCAGTGATCAAGGCCAAAGAAGGCCATACAAAGTACTAGAATTGGGTGATTCTGTGGATTTGATACATACAGTGAGCAACAAAACCGTTGCAATGTCTAACCCCAACACGGTGTGTGAAGCGCACCGCAATCACCCCTGGGAATTTCGCTTAGCTGTAGTAGAGACAAACAAAGTACAAACAAAGAGCTACAAAACCATCTCTTGATCATGTGATTTGGCCTAGTGGCTGTGGAGATATGGCC
>JBBPTI010000725.1:0-11170 GCA_038093995.1 Tylopilus aff. callainus
GGCTACTTATATACTCCTAAACATGAGGGAAAGGTATGGTACAGGCATGTACCTATATCAGTGTACTAGACTACTCTAGATCATTTGAGAGGGTGAAAGAGGGTGAAATGAGAGAAATGAGGGTTGTAACATTTACCCCCCTTTCAAGGCCAGAACCTTCGGGACTGGAGTGCAGATCAGAAGGATAAGAAGTTGGGAGAGATGAGGACCTTGGTGGATGGTGTGGGGAGAGGATCACCATTATAGATGGGGCAAACATAGGGAGAGTCAATGTCTCCAACTTGTCAGAGGTGAATTCTAGTCACTGGTTGGAGTACAGTAAGATGTTCTTTATGGAACTTAGTGACAAGTTCTTGCAAATGGGGTAATTGATTGTTGGGAATCCATTTATTTTCCTTATTAGGAAATTCCTTCCAGTGTGCTAGGTATTCTACTTGTCCTTGGTGTTCTCAAGAGGCAAGTATTTCATTGATTTTGTGTTTTTCCACCCCTGAGATGAGGTCTGGTGGGGGTGGCATCTGTTGTTTTTGAGAGGGGAATTCTCCTTGTCAATAAGGGTGTAGGAGGCTCTTGTGGAATACAGGGTGTATTCCTCTTCATTTTTGATCCAATTTTAATTTATATGCCACTTCCCTGATCTTCTTTTTGATTGTGAAGGGGCTATATCTCCTATCACTGAACTTCTTAGAGGGGCAGTCAGAATGGATATTGGTTCCATCAAGAAGCACTTTGTCTCCTGGCTGGTATTCTGGGCTTAAGTGGGCACATTTATCATGCTGTTTTTTTATGTGTTTTTGTGCCTTTTCTAGTGCCTCTTTAGCTTTTTCAATGGTATTTTTCATTCTCTGGTAGAAGTCTTGCACAGACTGATTTTGGGGTTGAATTTTGTTGTTCCCCTGAATCTCCAGTTGTTGTCCACTATTTAAGTCAAACAGTGAGTATTTTTCTACAGTTGTAGTATTTTGATTGTAGGTGAATTCTACTAAGGCAAGCCATTCTACCCAATTATTCTGTAGATAATTTACATAGAGCCATAAATATTGTTCTATGAGGGAGTTGTATCATTCCATTTGTCCATTTGTTTGAGGATGGTATGCAGTCAATGGATTTGCTTTAATTCAGATCATTCGATAAAGCTCTTTCATAAAGTTTGATATGAATTGGGGTTCTCAATCAGAGATCACTTTTCAGGGGGTGCTGTGTAGTTTAAACATGTGGTCATGGAATAGGGTTGCTATTCCTTTGGTGGTGATTTCTGTGTTTACTGGCAGTAAGTGTATTATTTTTGAGAAGTGATCTACTATGGTCAAGACTGCATTTTTCCCTTTTGATTCTGGGAGAGACCTGATGATGTCTACCGAAATGATTTCCCAGGGTCATGATGGGATTTCATTTGGGTGGAGAGTAGTTTTTTGGGCAATTGTTTTCACCTTTGTCTTTTGGCACCTATTGCATCCTTGTATGTATTTCTTTATGTCTCTTCAGAGTGTGGGCCAGTAATAATCTTTAACCATTAAATCTATGATACATTTCACTCTGGGATGTTTGGCAGTTGGGTGGTTATGGTATTTAGATAGGATCTTGTCTTGTAAAGAGTCTTTTTTTGGTACATATAATGATTTGTGGTAATAGATTATGTTGTTTTTTTTTGCCAGTGCTTAGGATGTTCTTTTAACTCTTTTTGCACATATTTTTCCATTAAATGTTGGGATTTAGTAATAGATACAGGAATGTCTATGTAAGAAATGGAAAAAAGTTTGTTGGGTAGAAGGGTTTGTTGTTTATTGTTGGAGTTTGCCTCCTTTCCAAGGTTGGACCTCCAGGACAGAGCATCAGCTGGGTTGGTTTTTCCAGGATGGTGTGTGATAGTGAAATGGTATTCCTGGATGAGTTGTTGCCAGCATGCTTGTCATTGGGATAAGTCTTGGGGTTTGGTGTAGTATAGGAGGTTTTGATGATCAGTGAGAAGCTCAAAGGGGTAATGAGCATCAAGCAGGTAGGGGCACCATTCTTTTAAAGCAAAGATGATAGCTACCATTTTTGTTACACTCACAGCTATGCTACACTCCATTCTTTCCTACATCTCCTTCTTTAGCCACATCCACCCATGCCACAGTGCCGTGACTTGATATTACCCGAGCCCTGCTCCCACACTGGCTAGCACAGTATCCACAGCATTCCAGACACCGGACCATGGTAGAGTAAAGATCTGATTACCTGGATACTGATGCCGCCTGCAGCACTTAGGCAATCCGCAGTTGCAAAGGTGCCATATGTCGCCACCCAGTCTCACTCCAATAGCGATACTTGTGCATCGCACGCCATAGTACACCATTAGTTCTCACTCCAATGGCATTAACCTCGCAATGGTGCCATCACTTGCCACCCCTTCTCACTCCAGTAGTGTTTAGCCTGCAGCATTACCTCCCCCACATGGACCAGGCCAGTTTCTGTTTTGCACTTCCATATTTAGTAACCATGCCTGCCCTTAGCTAGTTTAGGCTCCACTTGAATCCATTCTGTAGCAGTATATAAACCTGCCTGTATTATACCAGAGCCCCAATCAATTCTTCTTGGGTCTTCCCTCACAAGGCACCTGCTTTATAGGAAGATTGGTCCACTTGTCCCTTTCGCTTCATTTCACTACACTTTTGCTCCACACCTCTCAGTGCCTTGCACCCGAGGTCGTTTCAATTTCGAGGTCTACCATATGGTAATTGTGTTCAGCAGGGGAGAGGGAATGGGATATATAGGTGATTGATTGTCATAATTTGTCTTGTTTTTGGGAGAGTATGGCTCCCAGACCAATTCCAGATCTGTTGGTTTCTATGCAGAATGGATCATGATCTTTTGGCATGGCCAAGATTGGTGCTGTGGTGATTAATTCCTTTAACTTCAGGAATGCTTCTTGTTGGAGTGTGCAACTGTATGTGCTGCCAATCATGTACATTTTCATTGTATGGACCATGCAGATTAGCTCCATGCTACAGAACATGCAGTGTACCACACAGCCCAATGTCTTGGACTACTGACATGCCTGTTCAGATACTCCATCTTTTCCTAGCATTATTTCAACCCTACATTCCTATGTTACCCCATATGACAGATAGCTTGTTAGCTGCCAGTATTTAGTCGCACTGATAATAGTTGTCACCTCAGTTTGTCTGCCCTGCATATGACTGAGGTGAGCTCTATAGATACCTACTTATCAGACTTTTCACTTATGACTGTACATAGGATTTCCTTTAGGTATATATTGTATAGTCTGTCTGCCCTGCATATGACTGAGGATTTCCTTTACTTCTTGGCAATCTTGGTTCTACATGAATTCCTTGTTTACGGAGGTAAGGGCATTTAATGGCTTGGCATATTGAGTGAAGCCTTTAATGAATCTCCAGTAAAAGTTTAGGAAGTCTAGGAAGCTTTGTAATTTGGTCTGATTGGAGGGTACCAGCCAATCTCTTATTCCCTTAACTTTCACTGGATTCATTTGTATGAATTGTTGCCCAGCAATGACACCAAGGTATTTGGTCTCAAGGGTCTTGAATTCACACTTGGTGTGTTTTAAGTATAATTTGTTCATTCAAAGAATCTCAAGTACTTTAGTTACTATTCAGCAGTGTTGTTCTAAGTCCTCCATGTAGATCATTATGTCATCTATATAAACTGTGACACATCTTTTGTTTATTAACTCCCTAAACAAGTGGTTTATTATTGTTTGGAATGTAGCAGGGGAGTTTGTTAATCTGAAGAACATGACTAGCAGTTCAAATAGTCTGCAATTGGTTCAGAATGTGGCCTTTCATTCATCTCCTTCTTTCATTCAGATATTATTATATCCCTGAAACAACCTCAGGCACTAAGTACCTTTGGCTGCATAGCAGAGGGTGTATGAAAGTGTATGAAGGTAGTAAAGATCAATTGAACTCCTTATAACTGGGTGCCTTGTGAGGGAAAGCCCAAGAAGAATTGATTGGAGTTCCAACAATTACATGGGGGGTTTATATACTACTAGCTACCTAAGTTGGAACTCTATCTAAATATTGTTAGGGCTGGCCAGGTTACTAAGTGTGGAAATGCAAGACAGAAACTGGCCTGGTCCATGTGAGAGGGGTGATGCTGAGGGATTTCAGCTATCGGTGTGGGATACAGTGGCAAGTGATGGTGCAATAGCAGGAGTTCTGTAATTGGAGGAAAAAGGAAATAAGGGAATCATACAATATATGGGAGTAATGCCATTGGCATGGGACTGGAGTGCATGGGTATGGTGAGCGATGGTGCAATCTGCAGTCACTGTGGTGTCAGCTGCTTAGGTAAAAGGGGCTTTGTGCTACCTTGGTCAGGTGCTCTTATGCTGTAAGCCTATGCTGAGGTGGCGTGAGAGCGAGGGCAGATGTTACCAAGTTGTGGCACTGTGGCATGGGTATCTATGGCTAAAGAAGGGAATGTAGGAAGGAGCAAAGAGGAAGTGTAGTGATGGAGGCATGAAGCATAATAATCCCCATCATATATCTAATTTTGTGAAGTACTTGGCCTTCTTTAATTTATCAATTAGCTCAGAGATAAGGGGGAGGGGGTATTGGTTGTTATGAATGCACCACACTCAATGCTACACTCAGGCCCCATTATGCTTTTTCCTTGCCTTTGGCCCTTAGCTCAGTTGCTTGCACTCCCTTGCTAACAGTTCCAACACCCTACAATACCCTATGATAGGTGCTCCTTGCCTCCTAGTTGACCTAGTCACCACCCACCTTCAGCCCTACTACAGCTTTCTGCACAAGACCCCAGTCCCACAGTCACAAGACATATGATCTATCAGTGATGCCTCATGGCACAGCCTCACACCAGTCACATGACACAGCACATGATATGATCCAGACCCTCCATACAGCCACTTAGCACAACCCTCATGCCTTAGGACTAGGCCCAGCCCCTAATAAAGGACACTAGCAGTCATAACCACATAATTGCCTGAGACACAGACCCCAGATTCCTTCACAGTCACCTGACAGACACCCACACACACATGGCCCATGACTCAAGCCACAGCAATGGCTCTTGCACTCATGGACACCTTCATGGTATGTCACTAGTGTTACGCTCACGGCTACGCTACGTTCCATTCATCCCTACACTTCCTTCTTTAGTCCCTTTGACCCATGCCACAGCGCCGCGACTCGGTCTTGCCCGAGTCCCTTTCCCACACCGGTAAGCACAGATAGCCACAGCATCCGGGCACCGGACCACGGTAGAGTAAAGCCCTGGTTACCCAGCTACTGATGCCATGCCGCGGCACTTAGGCAACCCGCAGTTGCAAAGGCGCCTTATGTCGCCACCCGGTCTCACGCCAATAGCGATACTCCCGCTATTGCGCCATAAGTACGCCTTCAGTTCCCACTCCAATGGCATTAACCTCACGATGGTGCCATCGCTCACCACCCTTTCCCACTCCAGTAGCATTTAGCCCGCGGCATCGCCCCGCTCGCACGGACCAGGCCAGTTTCTGCTTTGCACTTCCTTATTTAGTATCCTTGCCAGCCCTTAACTAGTTCTAGCTCCGATTGGACTCCGCTGTATAGTAGTATATAAGACCGCCTGTAAATAGTCGGAGCCCCAATCAATTCTTCTTGGGTCTTCCCTCACAAGGCACCCGCTTATAAGGAGTTTGATCCACTTCTCCCTTCCGCTTCACTCTGCTATCCGTCCCCTTGTGCCTAGCACCCGGGACATCGTCTTACTCGTTCCACTCGACGCCTCCTTGCCCTTGTGCCCGAGGTCGTTTCAACTAGTCACAACCCTTAATCCTGACACTGCCCCCAGTACTCCATACACTCCAGTCCTGCTCCAAAGTCCACATTATGCCATCCCACACCTTAGTCATGCAATCACTCATCATTGCACTGCCTTCATTCCTCAGCCTATAGTGATGCTTACACATAGACACTGGCATGACTCACACAGACTCATGACCAATAGCCATTCAACTGCACACCTGCCCACACATGGCCATGCACTGCCTAGCACTGCCCTGAGCATAGCCCCACCTACATGGACCAAGACCCCTTTGATCTACAGAGACCCACAGACTCTGCAGACCATATATGGTAACTAAGCTGGCCCTTGATGGACCATATGTAGTAATAGTGTACAAATACATATAAACTCTGTAACAGTATATAAACCCCTGCTGCTACCCTTCTAGACCCCAGTCTATCATTAGTGGGTAGTGGCCCCTGAAACAACTTGAGCCTGAGCTGTCAAGCCTAGGGCTAGTAGTGGTGAATGTCAATGGTGATGGTGAGAGTTGCAGCGTGTCTTCAAGGGGAGTCTTGCTGTCATGGGTCTTACTGGTTGTACAATATGAGCAGGGAAGGCAATAGGCATTTATACAAGTCCATCAATAGCCTCCAAGACCCTAGTAGTATAGTGGCATTAGCGTAGTAGGACTTATGAGGGCCACTACCCACTAATGATAGACTGGGGTCTAGAAGGCTATCAGTTGGGGTTTATATACTGTTACAATGTTTGTACATATTTGTATACCATTACTACATATGGTCCATCAAGGGCCAGCTTAGTTACCATATTTGGTCTGCAGAGTTCATGGATCTCTGTGGGTCAAAGGATTGTCTTGGTCCGTGCAAGCAAGGCTATGCTCAGGGCAGTGCAGGGCAGTGTAATGTGATGCATGGCTATGCAGCATGAGGTGTAACCTGTGATGAGGGTGAATGGCTATTGGTCATGAGTCCATCTGAGTCATGCTGGTGTCTGTATGTAAGTATTGCTATAGGCCGAGGTGTGAGGGCGATGTGATGGTGAGCGATTGTGTGACTATGGCATGATATGGCGTGATGCAGGACTGCAGAGTGGGACTGGGGGATTTGAAGTGCCAAGGGTGGTGTCAGGTTTAAGGATTGCAATACAGTGACATGCCTTAGGTGAGTCCAAGGGGTGAGAGCCATTGCTGAGGTCTCTGCCATATGCCTGAGGGGTCATGCATGCACATGCATGTGCTGGGTGACTGTTTAAGGAGTCCAGGGTCTATGTCTCAAGGGCAGCATTGTCTATGAGTGCTGGCATCTGCCATTATTAGAGGCTGTGCCTTATCTGGGGCATGAAGGCTGTGCCAAGTGGCTATTCAAGGGGTCTAGATCGTATTACATGTGGGTCATGTGACTGGTGCAAGACTGTGCCACGAGGCATCACTGATAGATCATATATTATCAGGTGATCGTAAGACTGTAGGTCACATGCAGGGAGCCATAGTGGGGATGAAGGCAAGTGGTGACTGTAGGGTGACAAGGGGCGAGGAGCACTTAATGTAGGGCATTGTAGGGTGCTGGAATAGTAGCAAGGGAGTGCAAACAATGGAGCTAAGGGCCAGAGTAAAGGGAAAAAGCATAGCGGGGCCCAAGTGTAGCATCAAGTATGGTATGATTGTAACAGCCCCCATAAGCTCTATCACACTAATGCCACTACATCACTAGGGTCTTGGAGGCTATTGACAGGTTGCTGTATCAATACCCAATGCCTTCCCTGTTCCCATAAATGACTGAATAGTAAGACCATGACAGCAATGCTCCCCTTAAAAACACATTGCAACTCTCCCCATCGCTACTGGCATTTGCCACTACTAGCCCTAGGCTTGACAGCTCAGGCTCAAGTTGTTTCATTGGTTTTTGATGGTGATGTCATTGAGCTTTTGATAATCTTGTACTGGACAAAGGTGTCTGTCTTTCTTTTTGACAAAGAAGAATGGAGATGCAAAGGGAGATTTGGATGGCTGTATTCATCTGGATTGTAAATTTTTGTTTAAAAAGGAGCCTAACTCCTTTTGTTCATCTATGGTTAGACTGTAGGTTTTACAGTTGATTGTATGGTCACCAGGAACTAACTCTATTGTGTGGTCCCACAATCTACTCAGGGGAAGTTCATCAAAGTTTTCCTTTGTGAACACATCCTTGTATTCATGGTATCATTTTGGGACAACTTCTTCAAGGGTAAGTTCTGTTTTCTTTTTATATTCTTTGATGGCTAATTCAGTGGCTGTAGTTCTGTAGTGGTTCAGGTTGACATAGAACAGTTGACTGTCTTCATCCTGTTCAGATGGTTGTTGTTGTTTGTCCTCTACTGGAATGAAGTTGGGGACATGATTCTCAGTGCAGGTGAGTTTTACCTCCTTTTTCTGCCAGTTGATTTCTGGATTGTGTTTCTTTAGCCAGTTATGACTGAGGAAGATTGGATGAGTTTTTAACTCAGTCAGAGCAAAAGGCAATCACTCTCAATGTTCTTTAATCCCTAGTTCTATGATGGTGAAATTTGTAATTAATCTGTCCTTATTCATAGTTCCATCTGCATTATATACTGGTATTGGACATGGTAGAGAATACATTGGTAATCCACTTTCCTTTGCAAACTTCTTACTCATTGATGATCCTGTGCATCCTGAATCCATCAACACTAGCACTGGTATGAAAGTTCCATTGGGTGCATGGATGATTGCCTGTATCTCCAGAATATCTTTGGCTCATTTAATCTGCACAAACCGCAGCAGTTGTTGTAATTCACAAAGAGTGAGGTTAATCTCTTCTTTGGTCATTTTCTTTATTTGTTGGACTAGTTTTTTATTGACCTCATCCAGTCAGTCTTTATGTGTGAAGATCTGGATTTTTTTGATGGATCCTTTTTCTTTAATCTAGTGAGTGCTGGTTTGATCCACCATGTTCATCCAGTCCTTTGCAGAGGATTTGTTGGAAGGGGACCAGACTTTCTTTGATGTGTCTGGGATCTTTTTGACATTGGCTATCAAGGGTCAACCCTTTTCAGATGTTTCAACATTACCCTTTCTTTTTTGCAGGATAACATATTTTTTTTCCAATTTTTTGGTCTTACTCTCACTCATTGTTTCAATTGGCAAAATGTTATATTTATTATATGAATGAGATACAGGAGAGGTTGTCAACCATACTACTCTCCTACTGGAAAATCCTTTTCTATCTGGCTGATCTTTCCAGCCAATTCCTCTGCATCCTTGTACTCTATCTTTTGACCTCTAAAGGTCATTGATTGCACCTGCCATGCTCTTGGTTTGAAGTGTTCCACACACAGCCAGGGTTTCTGGCAACAGAAACACTTTCCTTCTGCTTTTAATTTGTTGATGTCCATCAGTGCTCTGCAGCCAGGAAAGACACCTACTTGATTTGGGTGGATAGTCTCCACCAGGGCTAAGGGAGTAGGGCAAGTGGCCCAAGGAATCAGAGAGGGAGTGTGATTTGACACTTTATTTGAGTCTGGCCTTGCCATTGGCCAGTTGAACATGTATGGAGTCCTTTTGTGTGCCTCCAAGAGGTCTTGTGCAAGCTTTTGCTTGCAGATTTCCTTTAAGACATGGGCAGCCTTGGTTAAGGCATCAACCCACTCTTTGTAGTCCTCTCAGTTGAGGATGCCTTCTCTCTGGCATTTGACCATTTTGACTACATCATTGTGGATTTCCAATCTCATAACCCAGATCAGAGAGCAGGTGTTGGTGGTTGTGTCAATGCTGGCCAATCCAACAAGTTGCTCCATTTGGATGAAGAAGTCCTCAATGGACCCCTTGCCTTGTTTGAGACTGAATAATTGGTCTTCCACATCTTGACAGAGTAAGGGGGGGAGGAATATGGCAAAGATCTGCTGTTGGAACTGATTGAAATTGTCCAACATGGCAGGATCTGCTAGTCACTGAGTATAGAGGTCAGCAAACTGACTGGCTGCATTTTGTCCCTTCATGAATCCAAGGGTTATTAGGACCATTTCTTGATCCATGGGATTGTGCTGAATGAAGCCAGCAAAGTAGATTGAAATTTGTCTCCACCATTGGAGAAAGTTGGCCTTGGTGCTGTTGAAAGTGTCCAGCTTGTTTACTACAGACTTGCTGAGTGCCATAGTGGGGGTGATGGTGGTGGGCTGTGCCATATTAGTTACTTGGTGGGCTGAGACAACAGGTGATTGGGGCAAGTGCACCCAAGGGGTAGGTTGGCAAGGAGAGCCACCCATTGCATGAAATTGTTGGCTGGCCCAAGGGACAGCTGAGGATCATTGGGAGGGAACCAGCCTTGATATGACCAGCAGAGTGTTGAGAAGGTTTATAGCAGGCATAGGACCTGCCATTGAGGTGGACATGGTACTATAGATACCAGCCAGGAATTGGGGAGGAGGGCCCACATATGCAAGCCCATACATCTTGGCATTGTGCTGCCATAGGTCATAGGTAGTGAGATACTCCTCTTCTGGAGCAGGAGGAGTGGGAGAGATGGAAAGAGGGGGGAGGACATCGATTAGGCCCAATAAGTTCAGGCTGGACATAGGAGAGGGGGCATGTCAACTGGTACTAAACCCCAGAAGGAGTTCCCAGCCTGAATGTGAAGGAAGATGGGGGTGAGGAGGCTAGAACCTTGAAGGAAGATCCCAGCAGGGAATAGCAGCAGGGCACCACATGAATGGTGTGCTATAGGAAAAGGGGGAATTCACTGGGTATGCCTGGCTATAGTGGCTTGATACTCCAAGCTAGAGACATGACAATACCTGTAATCACATAAACAGGGTGCAGTTATTGGGCTGCACTATGCTATGGCCTTTAATGCTCTGCAGATATATCCCTTGTGCACTATGAGGAAGCAACTTTATCCTTATTTATGATGGTGGACAACCGTATGTATGCAGTGGGCCCAGTTGCAGTCTGGTGTGGGTATCATCTGCAAACAGATTTTCCTTAAGCCTGGAGTCCAGCTATAATCACAATGGAGGGGGTAGGTGGGGGCCTGAAGGCAGGAGTTCAAACTGAACCCTGTACAGCTGCAGGTATATTGCTACAGGGCCTGTGCTAGGTAATGCTGGAAGCAACATGGACTGTCACAGGGAAGTTCTGGTAGAAGGAACACAGCACTGGATGAACACCAGGCAAAGGTAATAAGGGGAGATGAAAAAGGTGTGGGGTATGACTGTAGGAAAGACATGGGGCACTGAAAAAGGCTGGGCATCAAGAGGATAGAGTTGGAATAATGCAAGAGTCTCACTTGGGTTGCTCAAAGTGAGCAGAGATCCAAGCAAAGGAATAAGTATTCCAACTCTAAGGAGTGTACAGGAGCTAAGTAGGGCTACTTATATACTCCTAAACATGAGGGAAAGGTAT
>JBBPTI010000726.1:0-11158 GCA_038093995.1 Tylopilus aff. callainus
TCACATGATCAAGAGACGGTTTTGTAGCTCTTTGTTTGTACTTTGTTTGTCTCTACTACAGCTAAGCGAAATTCCCAGGAGTGGTTGTGGTGCACTTTGCACACCACATCAGGGTTAGACATTGCAATAGTTTTGTTGCTTACTGTAGGTCAGGGTAGTGGATAAATTTGGAGACCATTCTCCTTTGTGAAGTCTTTATCCATGGCTGATCCTGTACATCTGGAATCTATTAGGGCTAACCCCTGAAGTTTTGATTAGTTCTCTTTAGTAATAGTAAACCATACTTCTAGGGCATCCTTAGATTTTTTTGGGATGGTGTACTTTGGTTTTTGTTGAAGTTCCCATAAGGTCAGGAAAGCTTTGTCTTCAGTCATGCCTTGAATTTGTTGGACTAGGTCCATTGTGACTTCTTGGATTCAATTGCAATGAATGAACCCTTCAATGGACTTGGTGGTTCCTTGTTTTCATGTCCACCTCATTGTTGTTTGGTCTACCATATTCATTCAATTTTGGGATGAAGAGTTGGTTGGGAACTGGACTTTTCTTGGTGTGTTCAGGATCTTTTCAATGTTGGCTGTTGAAGGTCAACCCTTTCCAGAGTCTTCTTTTCCTTTGTTACCCTTCCTTCTTTGAAAGATAATGTATTCCTTTGGCTTTTCCAGTTGTTCAGTCTCACTTGTTTGTTTGATTGGTAAAGCATTGTATTTATTAAATGAGCTACTGTTACAAGAAGAGGTCATTGACTGTACTACTCTCCTACTGGAAAATCCTTTTCTATCTGGCTAATCTTTGTAGCCAACTCTTCTGCATTCCTATACTCTACATTTTGTCCACAAAAGTTCATGGACTGAATTTGTCTGGCACATGGCTTAAAATGCTCTGTACATGGCCAGGGCTTTTGGCATTTAAAGCACTTGCCTTGTGCCTTGAGTTTGTTGATATCCATTGGTGCACTGTGGCCAGGAAAGATACCAATTGCATTTGGGTGGATAGGCTCCACCAGGGCTGAAGAGGGAGTAGGGTGAGTTGCCCAAGGGATAGGAGGGAGAGAAGATGGATTTGACACTTTATTTGAATCTGGCCTTGTCATTGGCCAGTTTGACATGTAAAGTATCATCTTGTGTGCCTGCAAGAGGCCTTGTGCAAGCTTATGCTTGCAGATTTCCTTAAGTACATGGGTGGCCTTTGTGAGAGCATCAACCCATTTCTTGTAATTTTCTTGGTTGAGAATGCCTTCCCTTTGGCATTCAATCATTTCCACTATATTGTTGTGAATTCCAGAGTGCATCACCCAAATCAGTGAGCATGCATTGATAGTGGTATCTATGCCTACAAGTCCAGTGAGCTGCTCCATTGAGATGAAGAAATCTTCAACAGTGCCTTTTCCTTGTTTTAGGCTGAAGAGTTGATCTTCAGCATCATGATGGAGGGAAGGAGAAAGGAAGGTGGCAAACACCTGTTGTTGGAATTGATCAAAGTTATCCAACACAGTGGGATTTGCCAGTCTTTGTGTTATGCTCATAGCTATGCTACATTCCACTCTTTCCTACACTTCCTTCTTTAGCCACATTCACCCATGCCACAGTGCTGCGACTCAGTACTGCCTGAGTCCTATTTCCCACACTGGCTAACTCAGTATCCACAGCATTCCGGGCACCAGACCATGGTAGAGTAAAGACCCAATTACCCAGATACTGATACTACCTATAGCATTTAGGCAATCTGCAGTTGCAATGGCACCATCTTGTGCCACCCGCTCCCACCTGAATAGCAATACTTGTGCATCGCACGCCATAGTATGCCATCCATTCCCACTCCAATGGCATTAACCTTGCGATCGTGCCATCACTCACCTTCCTTTCCCACTCCAGTAGTATTTAGCCTGCAGCATTGCCCTGCTCACATGGACCAGGCCAGTTTCTGCCTTGCACTTCCATATTTAGTATCTTGGCCTGCCCTTACTTACTTTAGGCTCCGCCTGAATCCTGATAGTAGTGGTATATAAGACCACCTGTATTATATCAGAGCCCCAATCAATTCTTCTTGGGTCTTCCCTCACAAGGCACCTGCTTTACAAGGAGATTGATCCATTTGCCTGCTTCACTTCACTTTGCATATGCCTCCTAGTGCCTTGCACCTGAGGTCACTTTACTTTGGGTGTAAAGGTCAGCAAACCAACTGGCTGCATTGTGGCCTTTCATAAAGCCAAGTGTCATGAGGACCATTTCCTGGTCTGTGGGGTTGTGCTGGATGAAACCAGCAAAGTAGATAGAGACTTGCCTCCACCATTGGAGGAAGTTGGCTTTGTTGCCATCATAAACATCTGGCTTGCTAATCACAGACTTGCTGAGTGCCATGGTGGGAGTAGGGATGGTGGTAGGTTGCACCATATTAGTTACTTGGTAGGCCATGGATGATGGTGACTGGGACAAGCACACCCAAGGGAAGAGAGGGCAAGGGAAGCCACCCATTGCATGAAAGTGTTGGCTGGCCCAAGGAACAACCAAAAAACATTGGAAGGGAACTGGCCTGGATATGACCAGCAGGGTGTTTAGAGGGTTTGTAGAAGGTCTGGGACCTTTCATAGTGGTGGACATGGTACCATAGGTACTAGCCAGGAATTGGGGTGGGGGGCCCACATATGCAAGCTCATAAGTTCTTGCATTGTACTACCATAGGTCATAGGCAGCAAGGTATGTGGTCTCAGGGGCAGCAGGAGAGGGAGAGATCAGGAGAGGTGGCAGGGAGGATATGAGTTCAGAAAGGTCAAGAGTGGACATACAATTGATCTGAAGTGGTCAACCATAGGCAAGTTGAAGGAAAAGAGGGCACACTGACTGGTACTAAACCCTGGAAGGAGTTCCTAGCCTGAATGTAATGGAAAGTGGGGATAATGCTAGAACCTTGAAGGAAGATCCCAGCAGGGGATAGCAGCAGGGCACTGCATGAATGGTATGCTGTCAAAAGAGGGGGAATTCACCAGATACACCTGGCTACAATGGCCTGATACTTCAAGCTAGAGATGTGACAATACCTATAATCACACAAACAGGGTGCAGTTATTGGACTGCACTACACTACAGCCTCTAACATTCTGCAGATACACCCCTTGTGCACTATGGGAAAGCAATATTATCCTTATTTAATATGGCAGACAACCATATGGATGCAGTGGGCCCAGTTGCAGTCTGGTATGTGTGTCATATACAAACAGATTCTTCTTAAGCCTGGAGTCCAGCTATATTTTCAAAACAGGTAGGGATGGAGCCCAAAGGTAGGAGTGCAAGTTGAACCTTGTATAGCTATGGGTATACCACTACAGGGCCCATACTAGTGACACCAGAAGCAATGCAAACTATCACAAGAAAACTCTGGTAGAGGAACACAGTGCTGGGTGGATGCCAGGCAAGGTTGATAGAGGGAGAGAAAAAGATGCAGAGTGGATACTGCAGGAGAGATGCAGGGCACTAAAGAAGGCCAGTGTTATGCTCATGGCTACACTATGTTCCATTCTTTCCTACACTTCCTTCTTTAGCTACCTTCACTCATGCCACAGTGCTGCAACTCAGTATTGCCCGAGTCCTGTTTCACATACTGGCTAGCTCAGTATCTGCAGCATTCTGGGCACCAGACCACAGTAGAGTAAAGACCTGATTACCTGGATACTGATACTGCCTGCAGCACTTAAGCAATCCACAGTTGCAATGGCATCATCTCACATCTTCCACTCCCACCCCAATAGTGATATCTGTGCTACACACACCATAGTACACCATCTGTTCTCACTCCAATGGCATTAACTGCACCTTTGCACCATCGCATGCCTTTGCTTCCCACTCCAGTAGCGTTTAACCTGCAGCATCACCCCCTTTGCATGGACCAGGCCAGTTTTTGTCTTGCACTTCCGTATTTAGTATTCTTGCCTGCCCTCACTTACTTAAGGCTCCACTTAAATCCCCTCTGTAGTAGTATATAAGACTGCCTGTATTATATCAGAGCCCCAATCAATTCTTCTTGGGTCTTCCCTCACAAGGCACCCGCATACTAGGAGATTGATCCATAGTTCCTGTTTCACTTCACTTTCACTACATGCCTCCTAGTGCCTAGCACCTGAGGTCGTTTCATTAAGAATTGATTCCTTTCTTCGCCGCTGTCACTCTTCGACCACCCTGAAGGCCCCATCCATCACCACCTTTGTGTTATTAGTAAGCAGAGTTGTACCTGCATCCCCTTATTGACATGGAAGGACACTAGTGAACACTATATGTGCTAAGTCAGCCCCTGCTGTTGTAGTTGGCAGCTCAACAGGTGGACAGCGTCTAGTAGTTGCCCCTCACCCAATTCACCCCATCAACCTCAATCTCCTCACCACCATCACTTCCCATCTTGAAGCCGATGCTGCTGCTGCTGCTGCTGAGAGAGAGCAGAGAGAGCTGTGGGAAGAGATTGATCAGGCCATAGCAGACTTTGCTGCGAGATCCAGGGCTTCAGATACACCCACACTTGTTTATCCCCCATCCCCCATTGCTGACATCGACCCGAATGACTTCATTCCCCCAACACCACCCATCCCTTTGCCTTCCACTCTTTGCCGGCTCATCGCTGAAGCCAAGGAGCAAACCCGCTGCTATGAGGAGTATACAGCCCGCATAGAAGCACAGCTCACCACTCCCCTTCCCCCTTTCCCAGACTACCATGCCTGCTGCAGGCCGGACCACCTCTGCCACCCTTTCCACTTTCCACCATTCCACTCACACCCGAAACAGTCCAGAACATCCAGTACCATGGTGGTGCACAGTCTCAACAAGCCAGGCTGCCTCCACCCAAGAAACCTTCTTCAGCAGCCCAGCAAATTTCTTTAACTTTTCTCTTTGTACTTACTTGTCTTTGCCTCCCTCCCTTTTTAGTATTAGCCTTCTTCTCCAAGGATGTTCCCACTTTTCTTCTGGTACTCCCTTTTAGCCTCTTGTTTTATTTCTTTCTTGTTACTTGTGTTCTGCATTTATCGCCTTCTTACCCACACCCAGTTTGACCACAACACCTTCCTCATTTCTTTACAGTTACTGTCGGGAGAGTACTCCCTCATTATCGCTACCCCTACCAGCACACAAGGCCGCAACTTCTGCTACAAAAGTACCCCTACCAACTGGGCTGAGTCAGCACCCCAGGACAATTGGTAGATCTTTGTAATTTGCACTTTGAACTAAAGTTCCTGGCTCCAGCTATAGGGGGATTAGTTAGCAAGCCGAGAGAACATTGCATGCATCCTGAAGGAAGAGTAATCAGGATTCTCAATAGGCCACATCCAGGAGACTATCGAGATCAGAAGACCGTAGTCCGTGCAAGATCTCTAGCGCTCCTCCCATTTGAAAGGCCCAGCCACAGCTGGTATAAAAGACACAAGGCACCAGTCATAAAGAAAGAAGTCCGCTTCCAATATGTTGCAGGTACTCCTCAATACCATCGCAGATCCCACTATTTTGCTACCAGACAAGCTCACTGCCATTGCGGCTGAGTTCACCACCATTACCACACAGAATCTCCAACTCACTCAGTCGCTGCACATGTCCAACAACAAGATTATCCGTCTCGAGCAGCTAGTGACAGTAGGGCAAACCATGGTAGCCACACTCCAGGGCCAGATTGCTGCAGTGGGCCCTCCAGGTACCTCGAAGAAAGTTGAACTGTTTGCAGACCTGGGCAAGTATGACAGGTCCATTGCCAAATTTGAAGAATGGTGGGCCAAGATGAAAGCATGGCTCTGGATCAATGTGCATGTCGCCCCTGCAGGAAGCTACGAAGCGGTCATGGCAGTCTTGTCCTGGCTCAAAGGATCAAAAGCTGGCCCCTTTGCACAAACTCGCCTCACTTGGGGCAACACATATCTGTGGAAGGACTGTGAGGCTGAAATTGAAGGCCTCTTCCAGGCCACCAACCAGAAAGATTGGGCATGCTGCCAGCTGGAGGAGTTCAAGCAGCAGAACATGCAGACCAATGACTACCTCATCCACTGGGAGGCCCTATACCAGCAAGCACAAATTGACAACATGCACACCATACAGCTCCTGGAACAGAATATGGCCCAACACATCATCCTGCAGATCTTCAAGAAAGGAAAGCATCAAGACAAACTGGCACTCTATTTGGACAACATTAGGAAGACCGGATGCACAATGGAAGCACTCAGCTTCATAAGGGGGTATGAAAGGAAGGCCCCTGCAAGAATTAGCAGTTGAGGGTTAGCATGGGAGAACCTTGAAGAAGATGTATTCACCCTCCCAAGCAGCGACACCCATGCAAAGTGCTTCAATTGCAAACAAACCGGCCACTGAATCAGAGAATGCTGGAAGCCCAAGGTCAACCAATGCCCAGCCTGTAAGTTTGTTCATGGTGGACATAGCGCTTATTGCACCAAAAGAAAAACACTGCAGAGGATCCTGCTAGCTGAAGACGAAGAACCCACGGGCTCAGAAGCCCCAGTAAGGATTGCTGAGTTAGCAGAAGAGATCTGCAAGAGGAACAACCCAGAGATGGATTTGGATTTTCCAGTCGAAGGATCCCAGATGAAGGGAAAAGGCAGGGCCTAAGGAATGCATCAGGTGTTCCAAAGGCTGGTAAGACTCCAACTAAGTGCACCCCTATCACCTATGTTATCATTTCTAAAGACCAAGAATGGTGTATTCCCCTTAGATTGCCTGGTCTAGAGGAGCCCGCTCCCCAGCAGCTCGGTGGCAACTGTGAACCAAATGCCATGCTTAATTCCTCTAACAAGTACATGCCCCCTCATGCACACAAAGAAATCCCGACCTCACCTCCCCAGATACAGATACTAGGGCAAAGAAAGAAAGAAATCCTTATGCAGGTTCAAATCAAGACTCAGACCGGAGACTTCATACCAGCATCCGCCCTGCTCGACAGTGGCACCCAGTCCTCCTTCATACATTGAGAGTATGTCCACCAGAACCACATCCCTACTGAAGAACTCCCATAGCCCATATATATCTACAATGCTGATGGGACCCCGAATAAAGCTGGGCCCGTAACCCATGTGGCCACAGTCCTACTGGAATATCTGGGCCATGTAGAAAAGACCCAAGTCAAGGTAACAGATCTAGGAAGCAAGGACCTCATTCTGGGCTATACCTGGTTAAAAGAACACAACCCCCACATCAATTGGAAGACTGGTTTGGTCACACTACCGAAGTGCCCTGAGTTATGCAACTACTCCAGAGTATCATGGGTGATCCGCCGAGCAGAAGAACAGGAAGTCTGGGTCACTGAGGAGCAGCAGAACGCTGGACAAAAGCAAGAAGGAAAAGCTCCCTGAGAGTTAGTACCCCCAGTATACCACCGCTACCTCAAGACCTTTGAGCAGAAAGAGTCTGAGCATATGCTGATCCACAAGCCATGGGATCATGCAATCGAGCTAAAGGACACCTTCATGCCTTGGAAAGGCCGAAATATTCCCCTCAGCCCACAGGAGCAGAAAGAAGTTGATGACTTTGTCAACGAACAGTTGGCAAAAGGGTACATCTGCCCCTCAAAGTCCAAGCAGACATTGCTGGTCTTCTTCATGCCCAAAAAGGATGGCCAGAAGCACATGGTACAAGACTATCAGTATCTCAATGAACATACCATGCACAACAACTATTTGCTTCTGCTCATTGCCCAGCTCGTTGACAAGCTCCAGACCACCCGCCTCTTCACAAAGATGGACCTCTGCTGGGGGTATAACAACATCCATATCAAGGAAGGAGATGAATGGAAGGCCACCTTTACCTGCTATTGCGGGGCCTTCAAACCCCTGGTGATGTTCTTTGGTCTATGCAACTCTCCAGCAACCTTCCAGACCATGATGAACGAAATCTTCACCAACATGGCCGAAAATGTCATGGTGTACATCAACAACCTCCTCATTTTTACCCCCATGGACAATCAGAGGGCCCACGAAAAGGTAGTGCTTGAGGTCCTAAGGAGATTGGAAGAAAACAACCTCTTTGTCAAACCAGAAAAGTGCATGTTCAGAGTGCAAGAGTTGGAATTCCTCGGGATGATCATAGGAATAAACAGGGTGAGCATGGATCCAAGCAAGGTTACTGCCATAAGGGAATGGCCAGTACTGGTCACCGTTTGAGGAGTCCAGGCATTTCTAGGGATGGCCAACTTTTACCAGCACTTCATACAAGATTTCGCACATATTGCAAGGCCGCTCCATGATCTAACCTGGAAAGATGAACCTTTCTGCTGGACCGATAAGTGACAAGAGGCCTTTGACTGTCTCAAGGAGGCCTTCACCACCGCCCTGGTATTAGCCTATCCAGATCATAACAAGAAATACTGACTTGAGTGTGATGCCTCCTCCTATGCAACTGGAGGCATGCTCCTGGTGGAAAAAGACGAGAAATGGCACCCCATAGCCTACACCTTGCATGTGATGATGCCAGAAGAGCAAAACTACCCCATTGCCAACAAGGAGATGTTGAGTGTGATAAGAGGATTAGAGGATTGGCACCACTACCTGGAGGGTGCCAAGCAGCAGTTTGAGGTGTGGAATGATCACCAAAACCTCACCTGGTTCATGACGTGACAGAACCTTAATCAGAGGCAAGCACGCTGGGCCCAATACCTCTCCCGATTCAATTTCAAGTGGTGCCACAAGCCCGGGTCAACCATGGGTAAAGCCAATGCACTATCCTGGAGAGAAGACTTAGCCATTGGAGACGCAGAGGATAACCATGATGTGGTAGTCATTCCCCCCGAACAGATACAGGTGCAAAGAACCAAAGGCAAAGGGCTGCAAGAGTCCGAGAGGGGAAACGAGAGCACAACAGAAGAGGCAATGGTGCTACACCACTCCGGAGATTGACTGACCGATCAGATATCCCACAAGACCATCAAGCTCCCTTATCCAGTGCAAAAGAGGTTGGAAAGTCAAGGGTATTACATCGAGGATGGATGTTGGATGAAGGACAGAAAGGTATACATCCCTCTGGCCTACCGACTGGAGGTACTCTGCCTGCACCATGATACCCCTGTAGCAGGGCACCCCGGAGTGGCACGGACTATTGAGCTACTGCAGCAACACTACAACTGGGCCTCCCTGGCCATGGACACTGCCGACTACATGAAAAGATGCCTGAGATGTGCCCAGGTAAAACCATCCAACAAGCCACCTGCCGGCCCTCTTCAGCCCCTGCCAATACCTTCAGGCCTGTGGCAAGACATCTCCACAGACTTCATCACCAGTCTCCCCCTTTCCAACTTGTACACCACCATACTCACTGTCGTCAACTGCTTTGGAGAAGTGGTTGAGCTCGTGCCCTGTGACTCCACATGTATGTCCCTTAATCTCGCCACTATTTACCTGCATCATGTCTGGAAGCATCACAGCCTCCCAAAGACCATTGTCTCAGATCAGGGCCCACAGTTCACCTCACAACTCATGACCAATCTCTGCCACCAGCTCCAGATTTCCCAGTGCCTTTCCACTGCCTACCACCCCCAGACCAATGGACAAACTGAGCACATGAACCAGAAGGTGGGTCAGTACCTCCACACTTACTGTGCTGACCACCCTGACTCTTGGAGTGAATGGCTCCTGCTTGCACAGTTCACCATCAATAGCTGGGTCTTCTCCGCCTCTGGTAAATCCCCCTTCCAGCTTACCTAAACCTATGCCTTGGTTCTCGGGATCGAACCCACTGTCACCCAGTCCCCCACAGCCAATAACCTCGCCAGCCAGTATGCCGACCATCTGGCTGAAGCCTGGGATCATCTCCGCACCTCACAAGATACAATGAAGTGAGCAGCCGCCAGTAAGTGTTCTCTGGCCCTGTTATGCTCATGGCTACGCTATGTTCCACTCTTTCCTACACTTTTTTCTTTAGCCACATTCACCCACGCCACAGCGCTGCAACTCGGTCTTGCCCAAGTCCTGTTTCCCACACTGGCTAACTCAGTATCCACAGTATTCCAGGCACCAGACCATGGTAGAGTAAAGACCCAATTACCCAGATACTAACACTGCCCACAGCACTTAGGCAATCTGCAGTTGCAATGGTGCAATCTCATGCCACCTGCTCTCACCCCAATAGCGATACTCGCACATTGCATGCCTTAGTACGCCATTCATTCTCACTCCAATGGCATTAACCACACCATTGTGCCATTGCACGCCTTCACTTCCCACTCCAGTAGCATTTAGCCCACAGCATTGCCTCACTTGCACAGACCAGGCCAGTTTCCACCTTGCACTTCCGTATTTAGTATCTCAGCCTGCCCTCATCTACTTTAGGCTCCGCTTGAATCCCGATTGTAGTAGTATATAAGACCACCTATATTATATCAGAGCCCCAATTAATTCTTCTTGGGTCTTCCCTCACAAGGCACCCACTTTACAAGGAGATTGATCCACTTGCCCGCTTCGCTTCACTTCACATACACCTCCTAGTGCCTTGCACCCGAGGTCATTTCATTAAGAATTGATTCTCCTCTTTGCCGCTGTTGCTCTTTGATCACCCCAAAGGCCCCACCCATCACCACCTTTTTGCTATCAGTAAGCAGAGTTGTACCCATGTCCCCTTATTGACATGGAAGGACACTAGTGAACACTATATGTGCTAAGTCGGCCCCCACTGTTGTAGTTGGCAGCTCAACAGGCAGACAGCATCTAGTAGTCGCCCCTCGCCCCATTCGCCCCATCAACCTCAACCTTCTCACCACCATCACTTCCTGTTTCGAAGCCAACACCGCCACTGCTGCTGAGAGAGAGCAGAGAGAGCTGTGGGAAGAGATCGACCAGGCTATCACAGACTTTGCTGCAAGGTCCAGGGCATCAGATACGCCCACATTAGTCTATCCCCCATCCCCCATCACTGACATCAACCCGAACGACTTTGTTCTCCCAACACCATCCATCCCTTCGCCTTCTACCCTTCGCCGGCTCATTGCTGAAGCCAAAGAACAGACCCACCGATATGAGGAGTACAGTGAGCAACAAAACCATTGCAATGTCTAACCCCAACATGGTGTGCGAAGCGCACCGCAATCACCCCTGGGAATTTCGCTTAGCTGTAGTAGAGACAAACAAAGTACAAACAAATAGCTACAAAACCATCTCTTGATCATGTGATTTGGCCTAGTGGCTATGGAGATATGG
>JBBPTI010000727.1:0-11146 GCA_038093995.1 Tylopilus aff. callainus
GTTACCATAGCAGCTACATTAATTTACAGCAATGACAGTGGCATGATAGCATGAAACAGCACAATATGACAGCAGCAGTCTCCCATCTGTGTGCAGAGGCCCTAGCTACCTGATTCAGAGAATACCAAAAGGTTGTATTTCTATATTTTATGATAGGAAAATTTGAATATGCTAGAGGCTCATGGTTTACTATCACCAATGAGTAGTGATTTACAAGGCCAGGCTGTCATGATGGTTTCATAGGGCCTAGGGCCTGTTACAACTTGCCTACCAGGTCTTATCCACTGCTGTTCTTTTCTTTTTCACTTTTGTATTACTAAGATTCCTCCTTCTGATTTGCCCCTATGCTTACTCCTTTGATTTGACTCAGAATGTGCTTTGATTGTATTTGATAGTTATCTCTTCCTTCCAGCATACTCTTTTGCAATCTATTGATGACCTCATCAGTTAGACCAGCTAGTACTTAAGGACAGCTCTTGCTACCCTGTACCCCAAGCTAGTCTTCCTTGATTATACCTTCTTTGCCCCCAACCTTAGAGCTCACTAGCTTCACCAGATCAAGTCCTTGACAGACTGAGGTGGGATAAGTCCCACATTTGCTTGGGCAACTGATTATTGTCACCACCAGGCTATTCAAGGCTAGGATCAACCTCCTACCCAGAGTTGATCTTAACATAAGACTAGCTTCCTTCTTTGTACCAGTTGCCTTTGATGCAATCTACTCACCATATCTAACCAATCCAACCTCCTCTCCTTCTTTCAAAGGGACTGCACCCCCTCCCCCTCCTCAGAATCTGAACTGCCCTGCTCTCCCTCCCCTCCCCTTGACAACTTGGATGATTATCTAATGGAAACAGACAAAGAAACCAGACAGCTCACCAGTGATCTAAGCTCCCTCCTTACTCTCTCTCATTCACCCACCCTGCCTTCCCCCCCTTCTCTACAGAGACCCATTGTATTCCAACACCCAACCCCTTCACCACTGCCCCCTCCTGAAACAACTTGAGCCTGAGCTGTCAAGCCTAGGGCTAGTAGTGGCAAATGCCAATAGTGAAGGTGAGAGTTGCTGATTGTTGTTGGGGGGAGTCCTGCTGTCATGGATCTTATGGTCAAGTAAATAATGCATGGGAAAGACATAGGAATGCATTCAGCAATCCTGTCAATAGCCTTCAAGACCCTAGTTGTGTAGCAGCATTAGTGTAGTAGGGCTTTTGTAGGACCACTACCCACTAATAATAGACTGAGGGTCTGGAGGGTAGTGGCAGGGATTTATATACTGTTACAGGGTTTGTATCTATTTGTACACTAATACTACATATGGTCCATTAAGGGCAGGCTCTATTGCCTTATATGGTCTGCAGAGTTTGTGGGTCTGAGGATCAAAGAAAGTCTTGGTCCATGCATAAAAGGCTATGCTCAGGGCAGTGCTTGGCAGTGTGATGTGGTGCATGGCTATGCAGCTAGAAGGGGCAAGCACAGAACCCAGGGTCTAGGATTGCATGTGGGCATATGGCTATTGGTCATGAGTCTGTATGAGTCATGTTGGAGTCAGTGCATAAGTATTGCCATGGGCCAAGGGGCAAGGGCTGTGCAATGGCAAGTAATTGTGTGATTATGGTGCAAGGTGTCATGACTATGGCATGATGTAGGACTGCAGGATGGGACTGGGATATGTGGAGGGCTGGAGGCAATGTCAGGGCTAAGGGTTGTGAGTGGTGACATACTGTGGGTATGTCTGTGAGGGGCAAGTAGCCAGTGCTGTGGCTGTGAGGCATGAGCAGCATGCAAGGGTTGTATGCATTTATAGGATGGAGCTGGGTGACTATGAAGGGATCTGGGGTTTATGTTGAAATCGGAGCAAGCTCAGCCACAATTCTGAGCATCACTGGACTGCACTGCGACAACAGTGCACATTGTAGTTCATCATTTATTATTCCTATCTTGTATCATTTATACTTTTCAGTGCATACATTATTGTTTTGACCTATGCTCATGCATAGATAATGGGCCAAGCATGCCCTTGTTTGTTTCTGATCTTGTACAGCTATTTTGACCAACATAGTATTTAGTTCGAACTTTGTATTGCCTGTCACCTCAGTCCATTGTCTCAAGCACATGACAACTGAGGTGAGGCCTCTTTCTTTGGTACCATTATACCTACTTGAGCTGATGGTGTACATAGTAAAGCTGTCCCTCGATAGGTAAATCACAGTCTGTTGTCTCAAGCACATGACAACTGAGTAAAGCTGTTCCTCGATAGCCATTGCATGTATATACCTCATTCTATAGTTTATGCACCAGTGCATATGCTGCAAGGATTGCTACTTGTAGGCCAAGAGGTAATGTCATGTCCATTCCAGAACCCCTATAGCAAATCCTGGAAACTCCATCACAATTCCAAAGTCTGCATCATTTGAACTACTTTCCCATGCAAGACACTCTTACCACATCCTGTGTGCCACCCAAACCATAATTTGTGCCATATCAGGTCACACACAGCTTTGACTAGGTAACTTGCAGGTGATTAGATTTTGGGATTCACATCTCCAAACCATGCACCTGGCACTGCCTCTGCCTTATTTCCATTTGTCTTAGTTCTGTTATTCATAACTCTATATTCCCTAGTGTATCACTCTCTGGCATAGTTCACCTCCATACTCTGTCTTAATTACTGATTACTGTGTTTCTCTGTATTGCATTCATAATCACCTCCATTCCTTATTCCTTATTCCACTACATACTTTAGTATATAAACTCTATGAATTCTGAGTTGTACTTCAGTATGAATATTAATACAAGTCTCCCTCCTGTGTTTGAGTCCCTCATCTCCCCTACCTTTGTCTTCCCTCTTGACACTTCCAACCTCTGAAATCAAGGATGCAAGCCTTGGTAAGGGCATGATACACAAGTCCTGTGCTAAGTCCTTATCCCAAACCCTTCAACTATACTTATGGTACTCTGGCCCCCTTGGACTTACACCAGAGGACTGGACTTTGACAGGTGAGGCCAGGGTCTTGTCATGGGGTTGTGCCAAGTGGCTATGCAGGGGTCTGGATTGTGTCATGTGCAGGGTAATGTGACCAAGTGTGAGACTGTGCTGTGAGGCATTGCTGACTGATTGTATGTCAGGTGACTATGAGACTATAGGTCTCATGCAGGAAGCCAGGGCTAGGCTGAGACAGGAGCAAAGCCTAATATGGTGACAAGGGCTGTAGAGTGTAGGCAGTGAGTAGGAGCACTAGTGGGGCATCATAGGGCATTGTATGGGATACTGGAGTGTGCAAGGGGGTGCAAGTGAGTGAGCACAAGGGCCAAAGTTGGGAAAAAAGCATAGTGGGGTCCAAGTATAGCATTGAGTATATCATGTTCATAACACCTCCTCCCAAAATGTCTACCAAATCTGTTGAGCTTAGGATTGGTATGCCTGAAGCATATGATGAATTGCATGCTAAAGCCAAGAGATGGCTAAACACAATCAAAACCTATCTGTTGGTCAATGATGAAGTATACAACAAGGAGGCAAAGAAGATAGCTTTTGCTCTCTCTTATATGATGAAGGGCTCAGCTGCTACCTGGGCCTCCACCTTCCAATCTGCCACTCTTACCTCCAACTCCTTCAGCACCTTTGCTGACTTTGAAAAGAAGTTCCTTCTTATCTTTAAACATGCCAATATTCAGCAGGAAGCCCTAAACTGGCTCTCTACCACCAAGGCCTTGAGCCTGAAGTGCCCTCATCCTGATACTGATCCCCTTGACTATTATTCCACCCTTTTCTCCATGAAAATGGTTGAAGTGGAACTCAATAAAACCAAGGATGCCTCCATCCTCATCTTTTTTTTTCACTGCTGGACTTCTCACTGTCCTCATGAGATGCATCTACTCCATGGACACTGTTCCCACTATCCTTGCTGACTGGCACAAGCAGGCTTGACAGTTTAAGTCCCAATGGGACCAAGCAGATCACATTGCCTGCTTAGGTGCCCCCACCCACTATACCCCTCCTCAGTGCCACCTCCCTTCCAAAGATCCTAACACCATGGACATAGACCACCTCTTCTTCTCTCAGACTGCTGAATATTGAAAGAAAGGCCTCTGTTTCACCTGTAAGAAACCAGGCCACATTAGCAGGGAATGTCCCTTGTACCAGAAACAACCCTCTACCCCTACCATCCAAACCACCAGAAAGATTGTTGCCAGAGATTTCTGGGACAAAGAAAAGGAGAATGCTCCTATGAGTGACAAAGAACCAATGAATGTGGGGCAGTTGGCCACCATGTTCACCAGAATGAAGGATTTTCAGTAGGAAGGGCTTGAGCAATGCAAACCCCTCTAGTCCATAAGTTCTGTATTTGTAAATCTCTGACTATGCCAATTTCATTGATCTACCTTGAAGGGATCCTGAAAACTATTGCTACCACCACTCTCATCAATTTTGGGGAAAAGATCAACTGTCTTGATTGGAGCTTTGCCTTCCAGAAACAGATCTCTGTACAATGAATCACCCAGACCATTGTGGCCCACAATGTTGACTTCTCTCTTAACTCCTGAGTATGCTATGTCACATACCTCTTTGTAACCATTGCTGGAATCACCCAGAAAATCTGATTCTTTGTACTATGCCTAGGGAAGCAAAAGGTGATCCTTAGACACTCCTGGCTTCAGAACACCAATCCAAACATTAACTGGCAGCAGAGGACCATCAGCATTGATCCCTTCCTTGATAAAGGGCATGAGCTATACTCCTACCCAATGACCTCCCCTGCCTATGACTCTTCTCTTGAAGAGGATGGACCTAGGCCATATTTGAAATGACCCTTTGCTGAGCAGTTTATGAAAGTGACTACAGGATATTATACTGCCCAGAGAGTCCTTGCTTATAGACAGAAACATCACCTCACACATCCTATTACCCTTGAGCTTGCTTGCATTTCACAAGCTACAGAACTCACCATAGCCCAAGAACTCATCCACAAAGTTACCCTTCCTCCTGCCTACACTTTTTATTCCTTCATTTTTGAGAAGGAATCCACTGATCATATACCACCCCCTCAGTCTTACAACCATGCCATCAATCTGACCAATTCTTTTGTCCCAAAGATCAGCAAGCTCTACCCTCTCTCCCCTAATGAATGGAAGGCCACTGACAAATTCATCAATGAGAACTTAGCATCAGGAAAGATTCATTCATCCAAGTCTTCCCAAGCTTCCCCTTTCTTCTTTGTCAAAAAGAAGGATGAAAAACTCTGCCCCTGCCAGTGTTATGCTATGGTCCTTATCCACTCCCTTACTCCCCTACACTCCCTTGAACATTCCCTTCTTTGGCCCTCTTTGCTCATGCCACAGCACTGCAACTTGGTAACATCTGCCCTCACTCTTGCACACCACAGCTTGTGCTTACAGCATCAGGGCACTTGACCAAGGTAGCATAAAGCCCCTGTTACCTAAGCAGCTGACACCATAGTAACTGTGGATGGCACCATCACATGCCATACTCATGCACACTGCTCCCATGCCAATGGCATTACTCCTGCATATCATATGATTCCCATATTATCTTTCTCCTCCAATAGCACAATAACCTCACTTGTGCCATTGCATGCCATCCACTCCCATGACAATAGTGATATCCCCACAGCATTGCCCCCTTTGCATGGACCAAGCCTGTTTCTCACTTGCATTTCCTTACTTAGTAGCTTGACTGGCCCTTATGTAGTTCAATCAGAGTTCCAACCTAGGTAGCTAGTAGTATATAAACATGCATGTAGTTCATTGAAACTCCAATTGATTCTTCTTGGATCTTCCCTCAATGAGCACCTGCTATACAGGAGATGATTACCCTTTCTCTACATTCCACTACCACTTCCACTACATGACCAAAGATACTTAGTGCCCAAGGTTGTTTCATTAAGAATCAATTGCCAGCTTCACTGTCATCATCCATGACCTCCTCAAAGCACCCTTCACCACACTACTCAACCCCAGGCTCTCATTAGTGAGCAGTACTATACCAATATTCAGCCTTTCTAATGTTGAAGAACACTAGTGAACACTAACCATGCCCAGTTGGCCCCTACTTCCCTCTTGGCAGAGCAGGAAGTTGGACAGTGTCTAGTAGTTGCCCCTAGACCACAGCACCCCATTAACCTTGACCTTCTCACCACAGTCACTTCATGCCTTGAAGCCAACATCCTTGCTGAAGAAGAAAGGGTCCAGCAAGAGCTACTACAGGACATTGATGAATACATTGCTGAGTGGAATACTAGGACACAGGGGGATACATCAGCTATGCCCCACTTGACTTATCCCCCAACCCCTTTTGCTGACATTGACTTCAATGACTTTGTTCCACCTATACCACCACCTTTCTCCCCTACTACTCTTCATCACCTCATAGCCAAGGCCAAAGCATGCCAGCACTGGTGTGAAGAATATGCTGCCTTCATAGAAAGGCAACTTGCCCTACCACCACCACCCTCACCAGATTATTGCACCTGTGATAGATCCTACCCTCTTTATCACTTGCAATGCCAGTCCTGGCTGAACAGGCCCACTGTTACCACTATTGTTTGCTTCACAGACAAACCTGGCTGCCTCAGACCCAGAAACCTCTTGTGGCAACCCACAAGGTATCTTTAAAATTTCTTTTTGCCACTTTATTTTGTTTCTTTGTTATAATCTTCATACCTACAGATGTTTTCCCTTTTCTTCTACTATTGCCTGTGGTCTGCTTGTTTTATCACCTTCTTGTTGTTAGTATCTCTTACTTACTTCATTGTTTGCACAGTTCAGAGTAATTGTAATACCCTTGTTCTTTTCATCCACACCTCTTATGGTGAGTAATCTTTAGATGCTACCTCTGCTACTGTTTTATGTGGAGAAACTTTTCAATATGAAGTAAACCAGACCTGTTGGGATCAGAATGCCACCAGCTGGTAATTATCCAGTTGAAATCAAAGCTCTCAGTTTAGCATCATAGGGGGATTATTAAGCAAACTGAAGAAGTGCTCAGGTCCAAGGAAGATATGGATTCTAAACCAGCTGAGACCAGGAGATTGGTGAGATCAGAAGACCATCATCTGCTCAAGACCACTAGCACCACTTGCTTTCAAAAGAAGAAGAACCAGACAGAGTTGGTATAAGGCAGCAAAGCCACCTGTAATCAAGAAAGAAATCAGATTTGAATATGTTACAGGCACTCCTCAATGCACTGGCTGACCCTACTGTCAGGATTCACAATAAGCTGAATGCAGTGGCAGCTGAGTTTGGCACCATAACCATGCAGAATGTACAGCTTGTGCAGTCATTAAATGCCTTGAACAACAAAATCTTGCAGCTGGAGCAGTTGGTTACCATTGGACAACAAATGGTTGTGACACTCCAAGGCCAGCTTGCAGCTGCTGATCTCCCTGGGACAGTGAAGAAGGTTGAATTGTTCTCAGACCCTGAAGAATATAATGGGTCCATCTTGAAATTCAAAGAATGGTGGGCAAAGATGAAAGCATGGTTGAAAGTAAATGCCCATGTTGCCCCAGCCAGAAGCTATGAAGCAGTGATAGCCATCCTTTCCTGCTTAAAAGGGCCCAAGGCCAGATCATTTGTGCAAATGTGCCTTAGCCAAGGAAATACCTACCTATGGAATGACCTAGAAGCAGAGGTTGAAGGACTATTCAGGGCTGCAAACCAGAAGGATTGTGTGTGCTGACAGCTTGAAGAATTTAGGCAAGGAGGTATGCATACTGACAATTTTCTGGTCAGATGGAAAGCACTCTACCAGCAGGTGGATGAAGGAAAGCATGCAGACAACCCCACTGCCTACCTAACCAACATCAGAAAGACTGGTATAGCCATGGAAGCCCTGCATTACATCCAAGGGGCAGAAAGAAGGATCCTGGCATGCATTAGTATGTGAGGATTGGCCAAAGAAAATGCCAAAGAAGCTGTATTTGCATTAAGCAGTTCTGACAGTTGGGCCAAGTGCTTCAACTGCAAACACACTGGCCACCATATCAAGGACTGCTGCCAGCCCAGGGTAAATCAGTGTCCCTCTTGCAGGTTTGTGCATGGAGGGCACTCTGCCCAGTGCAAGATGAGGAAGATGATCTGCTGAATCCCCCTAGCAGAAAATGAGGAACTGGACAACAACACCCTGCTTAGGATGGATGAATTAGCTGTGGTGGTGAAGAAGCAAGCCAACCCCAAAGAAGAGTTGGGTTTTTCAATGGTTTCCTATCAAGGAAAGGGAAAAGGCAGAGCCTGAAGGGTGCATCAGGTGCCCTGACAGCTAGAGAAAGATTCATCACATGTTCCTACTGATTCTGTATCACCCCTGATGGTTGTATAGTACCTATTTTCTTGCCTGGTCAAGAGGGGCCTGCCTCACAGCCTGGCAGCAACCATGAACTAAAAGCTGTGCTTAATTCCTCTTTATACCCCACTCCTCCTCCAACACCCCTACATGCACAAACCCTGACAACACTCCCAGTGATCTGCATTCTTGGCACAGGCTGAAGGGAAATAACAATGCAAGTGAAGGTAAAGACCAAAACTGGTGACTTTATGCCCACCTCTGCTCTGCTTGACAGTAGTGCACAATCTACTTTTGTTCACTAGGACTTTGCCAAATAGCATCATATCCCTCTCAACCCCCTCAACACCCCCATCCTTGTATATAACACAGACAGCACCCCAAACAAGGCAGGGCTGGTAACACACATGGCCATCATCCTCCTAGAATATCAAGGCCACATCAAGAAGACCAGGGTAGAGGTCACAGACCTCAGAAGTAAGGATCTCATTCTAGGATACCCATGGTTAAAAGAGCACAACCCCTGGATCAATTAGAAGAAAGGAACAGTTGACCTCTCAGACTGCCCAGAGTTATGCAACTATCAGGGAATTTTGCAGGTAGTCTGCAGGGCTGAGGAAAGAGAGAAAGAGTTAGGTGCTGAGTGAAAAGAAATCTGAGGCACCACAGCAGAAGAACCCTGCACAAGGGACCTAGTCCTGGCAGTATATTACCCCTTTCTCTGGGTATTCAAGCAGAAAGAGTTCAAGTGAATGCTGGTGTAGAAATCCTGGGACCATGCCATTGAGTTAAAGGAGTCCTTTAAACCAAAGAAAGGATGGAACATCCCTCTCAGCTCCCAAGAGCAGAAAGAGGTCAATGAGTTTATCAACAACCAGTTATGCAAAGAATACATTCAGCCCTCCAAGTCCAAGCAGATAGTCCCAGTCTTCTTCATTCCAAAGAAAGATGGAAAGAAGCACATGGTCCAGGACTATTGGTATTTGAATAAACACACAGTCCAGAACAACTACCCCCTGTCACTCATCTTGCAGCTGGTCAATCAACTAAAGTCTGCCCAACTCTTCACAAAGATGGATCTCTGGTGGGGTTACAACAATGTATGCATCAAGGAAGGTGATGAATGGAAAGCAGCTTTTACATGCCACTGAGGAGCATTTGAGCCCCTCATTATGTTCTTCAGGCTCTGTAATTCACCTGTGACCTTCCAGATCATGATGAATGAACTCTTTGTGGACATGTCCATGAATGTCTTGGTATACATTGATGACCTCATGATCTTTACCCCCACCAATGACAAACACACCCATGAGCAAATAGTGCTGGAAGTGCTCCAGAGGCTAGAAGAAAACAATTTGTTCATAAATCTTCAAAATGCATGTTTTCCATGCAAGAAGTGGAGTTCCTTAGAATGATTGTAGGCATAAATGGAGTAAGCATGGATAGTGCCAAAGTAAAGGCAGTAATGGACTGGCCCACTCTGAAGGATGTTAGGGGAGTGTGATCTTTCCTTGGCATGGTGAACTTTTACTGCCAGTTCATACAGGACTTTGCCAAGGTTGCCCAACCATTGCACAACTTAACCAAGAAGGATGAGCCCTTCTGTTGGACAGAGGAAAGAGAGAAAGTGTTCATAGGGCTCAAGGAAGTGTTCACCACTGCATCAGTTCTGGCATACCCAGACAACAACAAGCACTACCAGCTTAAAAGAAACACTTCATCCTTCACAACCAGAGTAGTCCTGCTGATTGAAAAAGATGACAAGTGGCACCCAGTTACCTATGCCTTGCATGCCATAACCCCTGAGGAATGCAACTACCTGATCACAGATAAAGAGATGCTGAGTGTGATCAGGGCTTTAGAGACTTGGAGGCACTACCTAGAAGGAACCACCCATGAGTTTCAGATTTTGAATGATCATCAGAATCTGACCTGGTTCATGACCCAACAGAACCTTAACCAGAGGCAAGCCCAATGGGCCCAGTACCTCTCTTGGTTTAACTTCAAATAGTTCCACAAGCCTGGTTCAACAATGGATAAAGTGGATGCCCTCAGCTGAAGGGAAGATTTAGCAGTTGGTGATGAAGATGACAACCAGCAGGTGTTAGTCATCCCTTCAGAAACAATCAGGTTGTGAGCAATGGAAGCAATGACACTGGTCATCTTGCATCACAGCAGGGATGAACTAACAGATGCTATCTCCCATGAGATAATCAAGCTCCTGGCACCAGTGCAGCAATGACTCCAAGCATCAGAGTACACCATCCACAACAGATGTAGGCAGAAAAATGGAAGAGTATTTGTTTCCCCAGCCTACTGGCTGCACATTTTTAAACTCCATCACAACAACTCCATTGCCAGCCACTCCTGAGTTGAGAAGACTTTGCAGCTTCTCCAGCAGCACTACAACTGGCCTTCTGTGGGGCAAGATGTAGCAGAATATGTCAAACACTGCTCCTGCTGTGCACAAGTGAAACCTTCTAATCAGCTGCCCACAGGGAAGCTCCTGCCTCTCCCCATCCCTGATGGACCTTGGCAAGATATCTCCATTGATTTCATCACCAGACTTCCCCCTTTCAACTCCTATTCCACCATCCTCACTGTAGTTGATCATTTCTCCAAAGCTGTTGAGCTGATTCCCTGCAACACTACCTGCACCTCTGTTGACCTTGCTGGCATCTACCTCCACCATGTTTGAAAGCATCATGGACTCCCCTGGAGTATCATATCCAACCAAGGGCCCTAGTTCACCTCCAAGCTGATGACTGACCTCTGCTGGCAGCTCCACATCCAACAACACCTCTCCACTGCTTACCACCCACAAACTGATGGACAGACTAA
>JBBPTI010000728.1:0-11136 GCA_038093995.1 Tylopilus aff. callainus
TCCCTTCCACCATACTGTTCCAGACTTTTTATGTGACCTCCCACTACTAGTAGCAGCTAAGATACTTCTTTTGTATGTACCTTTGCACATTATCAAAACCTGCCATTACAGAAACAGCATATACACCAGTCTCAGGGTTAGTATCCCGAAGGAGTTAGAAATTCACCTTTCCATCGGAACTAAATATATGTTCCATGACTCCAGCAACCCACAACTTATTGCTGGTGCTTGGTCTGACTTTGAAAGACAACTAAGATGACGATTAGCTCTAGCTCTTGATAATGAACACTCAAATTACAATCCTAATTATAATGTCCAAACCCACTCCGGCCGGAACACACCATCATTACTGCACTATATGGAACTTGCACTCCAAAAGGGCACTGACTTTGTACATAATACAATTCACAATATACCTATGGAGTCAACCATGGACTACCACCTAAAACCACTTGGTCCTAGAGTTAAAGAAATCCATATGTTCCTATCTGACAACGATTTAGTTGTCACACCAACAGATAAGAACCTTGGCATTGTGGTGTCTAAGTGTACCTGGATCATTGAGAAAACCCTTGAATCAATTAATAACCCAAAGGACTACCAGAGGCTTATGAAGGCCGAGGCCAACACTATTCTTGGGCACAAATGCACTGAAATGCGTTTATTATCTGTCTTAGCAGAACAATGCCTCTGGCACCTCAGTTCTGTGGATGTGTTCTTCTTATCGAAGGTTACCCCTGAGGGCAAAGTGCACCACATTCCTACTTTCTATGGAATCCCTAAAATCCATAAGGAACCAGTAAAGTTTCAACCAATACTTCCCTGTCACTCAGCAATACAGAACCCTGCTGCTAAATTCTGCTCTAAAATGCTCAAACCTCTAATTCAGGAGGTGCCAACCATTATACATGGTACCAAAGACTTAGCGCAAAAATTGAGCAAGCTCAGTTTCATTCCAGGATGACGATTCTACATCATCACAGGAGACGTCATAACTTACTACCCTTCTATTCCACTAGAATCATGCCTATCCATTGTATATTCCCTCTACATGGAATACTACTGGAATACTCCCTCCCACGACTCTGAAGAAAATAGGAAACAACAACTAGCATTTAAGACAGCACTGCACATTGGCAATACTGAGCTAGTTACACAGTTTCAAAACATACCATATGTTCAACTCCATGGCCTTGCCATGGGGGTTGCTGATTCCCCAGACCTCACTAATCTTTATGGGGCATACCTTGAAAAGAAACATAAAGTATTGGAACATCCTGACATTATATTTTATGGCAGGTACATCGATGATTGTTTGGCCCTTATCTATGCAGACTATGAGACTTCCGCCTAGAACCTTGTGGCCAACCTTGTCAAAATCGATGGATGTAACCTCACCTGGGATTGTGACTGCACTCTCCCCTTCCTGGATATGCTATTATATGTGGACCATAGGGGGTCTCTTTAACACATGCCATATAGGAAAGCAAAGTCACACCCTGAAAGAGTTCCATGGATTTCTGCTCACCCAATTGATGTCAAATGAGGGACATTCATTGGTGAACTGTCATGCCTTGCCACTTTGTGTAGTAAAATTGAACACTACTCTGAAGCTGTACAGGATCTGGTAAACCTGTATGAACATCATGGCTACCCAAGGGTGTTGGTGTTAAAATGAAAAAAGGATAATGCACTAGTATGATGGCAAAAAAGGTTGGATAATGGTTCTGACCAGGACAGCCCGGAAGTACTAGTCCTTAAATCCCATTTCAACCCCACCTGGAACTACTTTCATGCAAGAGAATTGGGTGATACGATCTTAGGATACATGTGAAACTGGCTATATTATGCTGAACACAGGCAGTGGTCTTCGGAATACCCTGCCCCACCTGATGACCCTTCTGATGATGTTTCCAGTCAAGTAGTGAAAGCCTTCACTACTTCTTCTGTAAGTGGAACTGAGATCTGGGTTCCTGATGTGCAACAGACTAGTATCCTAAACCACAAGGTTATAGTATTGCGTAAACACACACAAAATTTCTTTGACCTCACAAGTCCCTGGAAAAAGATCATATTAGAAAGGCTTGATGAGCAGGTCTGTGAACCCGTACCCATTCTATGGCATACACTCTCCTATGTTTCTCTCGCCGGTACAAAATACTGGAGGCACCGATCTGGTTGTTTGATCGCAACTGTGAAACGACCTCAGGCACAAAGGCAAGGAGGCGTTGAGTGGAATGAGCAAGACAAAGTCCTGGGTGCTGGGCACAAGGGGATGGGTAGTGAAGTGAAGCGAAATGGAAAGGTGGATCAAACTCCTTATAAGCAGGTGCTTTGTGAGGGAAGACCCAAGAAGAATTGATTGGGGCTCTGATAATTTACAGGTGGTCTTATATACTACTACAAACAGGATTCAAGCGGAGCCTAAAGTAAGTGAGGGCAGGCTGAGATACTAAATATGGAAGTGCGAGACAGAAACTGGCCTGGTCCGTGTGAGGGAGGCAATGCTGCGGGCTAAATACTACTGGAGTGGGAATGGGTGGTGAGCAATGGTGCCATTGTGAGGTTAATGCCATTGGAGTGGGAACGGATGGCGTACTATGGCGTGCGATGCGCGAGTATCGCTATTGGCATGAGGCCGGATGGCGACAGATGGCGCCATTGTAACTGCGGATTGCCTAAGTGCTGTGATGCGGCATCAGTAGCTGGGTAACCGGGTCTTTACTCTACCATAGTCCGGTGCCCAGATGCTGCGGCTACTGTGCTTACCGGTGTGGGAACAGGACTTGGGCAAGACTGAGTCGTGGTGCTGTGGCGTGGGTCAAAGTGGCTAAAGAAGGAAATGTAGGAATGAATGGAACATAGTGTAGCTGTGAGCGTAACAAACTGCTGCTGAAAATAACACCCCTGGCTGACACTCATCATCACTAGACACCAATCCGGTTCGCCATCTGGTGCAACCCTGAGTGGAAATGAAGCTCTTAACCAGAACCATCCAGAACAACTTGTTGACCTTATGAAGGACCCCTTTGAATGAAAGCTTGCTGACATGAGATCTTAGTACCTTTGGAACAGATCGCTTGAGTGCTTGCAGCCTATCACTCTTGTGCTAACTTCACTAGTGAGAGTTTAGTAAGGAGCAGATCCATTCCGAGCGGAACGACTGCTCTTAGTTGCCCCACTACCAGATGGTAGCCTCTCTTGCACTTACTATACTGTAGGTACTATGGTAATATCGCTTCACAGCTTTATTAATCATGTAGAATGCAGAACCAATGTCCATCCTTGACGAGGTACTCAACTTCTAGATGGACTAGGATATCTATGCAATCTAACCTAACATTAACCGTATGTACTGTTCCATATTCCTGGAACTCAGAGATAATGGTATTTATCAGCTAACCCTAATGGGCTAACCTAATGGAACCTAACAGACCAATGGATGCCACTCTGCCCCCTTTCCAGGAGATTCTGAGTTGATACGTGCCAGGTACTCTCCCATGCCACAGGCACTTCTCACACCATACGGCATTCTCATGTCAACTAAGGTTTGATAGGGGATCTTTTAGGTTTATAAATACCATGGGAATCAATCTAACTAAGATTGGCTACAGGATTCTGGACCAAAACTTGTTCCAACTGGAGTAATCAGATTGGGTAGGATTTGATGGCAGGCCTGAGAACCTGGACTGCGGACCTGAATAATCCTTATCTATGACTCGGGATGAGTCACTCCTGGCCTAGCAATGTGTTCAGCAGTTCGAAAGCACTGTTTAAACCTTACAGCACTACACACTGTGTGTTTCCCACTTATTATTATCTCTGCTCCTTATAGTAACTGACATTCCCACCCAATTTGATGTAAAAGGGTGGGTCACAATGATTGTTCTAAATCCAGAATAAAGGTCTGATAAGTCTACCCACGATGAAATAGGCTGGCCTTGGGGATTGAAACCCCCATCGCCTATTACCTACTTTCTGGTATTCAGGCATCTTCAGTAGTTCAACTCCACTCGCAACTGTGGTTCAGATGGTTCATTGTCAACAGTCATCACATTATTGTCATCATCACTCTGGATTGCTTTTGTGGGATCAGTAGCCTCCACTTCGCCATGAAAGAGTTGAACTAGTGTAGATAAGTAAGCATGAGTTGAAACAAAGAAAAGACTATCATGCATGGGAATGATTGTCAACACCAATAAATGCTTCATGAAGTAAACCTTTGTTGTACACGATATTGTTAAGGAAAATGTCAGGTGTTCCACATGTGACGAGTCGATAGATTTGAACAACCTTGCTCTGTGGATATCAATAGATGCGTCCTTGCAGCTGTTTGTCATCAAGCGCAGACCACAATGTATCCTATAGTAGATAGAATTCATACATGGTCGTTGAAGTACATTGATTAATGGACTCACTGCAATGATTAAAATGTTTGCACAAGTGAGATTAAGCCCAACGGTACCAACCATGGAGAGAATCAGAACTCTTGCTCCAACATTGTGGGTTGACGAGTGAAATTCTTCCAGAATAGACTTGCACTTGTTCAATGGCATTCTATCATTGAGTTTGATAGCCTTGATACCATGTAGCTATAAGACCTGTATGGCAAGATGGTCATTAAGGTTAAAAGTGAATTGAACATACATACCTGGATCAATGGTTCATTAGAACTTGGAAAAAGTGAGAAAATGATGATCCTATTGGGATCAGGTTTTCCCAGGGTGTCTTGCTGAGGTTGGGGCTGCTTGACTGGTGGTGGAAGGACCAATGTTTGCCCATCTTTATCAATGGTGAGAGGGGGTGCACTGTCATTCGCAAGGTGGTACAAAATGAGTTGAACAAAGATGTCTATCTTAGTGGATGCTGTTTTGTTCTTCTACTCATCAACCGATAAGGGGCAGGACCATTTGTAATCTTCTACACCCAGATTCATGTGTGGATGGAGAAGTCCATGTCGAAATTCAATGTAAAAGTTCTGTAAGAGAAAAGGTCAGTATTGAAAATTGAAACGTCAATCAAAAATGATTGATAGGTGGTGCTGCACACTAAGTGGGCATCCTGGATGCCCCCCTGCACACAGGTGACTTTGTTGCATGCATCAGTACTGTTTATGTACTATTGTGGATAGACAGGTGTCCAGAATGCCCATCTGGCACACAGATCACTTGGTTACATGTGTTCATTACCATCATGGGTAGACAGGCGCCTGGGACGCCCATCTGGCACACAGATCACTTGGTCACGTGTGTTTGTACCATCATGGGTAGACAGGCATCCAGGACACCCATCTGGCACACAGATCACTTGGTCACATGTGTTTGTACCATCATGGATAGACAGACATCTGGGATGCCCATCTGGCACATGGGATCATTTGGTCACATGTGTTTGTACCATCATGCGTGAACGGGCATCCGAAATGCCCCAACATCAATTCGAAGACAATGATAACACTTACTTTCCCAACGCCAGCTAATGTCATCGCAGGGCCTTGTTCGAGCATGTTATTAGTGATGTACTGAAGTCGTTCTTTTTCCCAATCTCAAAGTTCAAGTAATAGAACATGATTTTCATATGGAGGTAGACCGAAGATGGCTTGACCAGCATAGTTGACCAAGTTGAGTGTGTGCCAAATCATGAAACTCTGAAATCCCTCTCAGATGATCAGGACCCAGTGTTGCATGACTGAAGCCACAGCCAATGTTGATGATATTTGCTGCCTATCACTACCACTCAGAAGCACCCTTAGTCAATCACCAGCCATCTCTTGTTCCCATTCTGTTTTTCGATCCTTGGCCTGTGCACCATTAAAGTCTCGTGTGAGCTCCAAGTATTGGTCCTTGATCTTGAAATCACTGATTCCCATCATATAACCCATGATCCATAAATCCTACATGTCCTTTAGCTATCAGTCAATTGAATATCAAATACTTACCTGGAGTTTCGTCATCACAGGTGTTGCTGTCATTGCAACTAGTGATCTGCTGCACTCTCTTAATGCATAAAATGCTGTATGCACTTTGTTGAACTTGCACGCCGAGTGAGCTTCATCAAATATCACTGAAAGGTAATCATGTCTGTAAATTGTTTTATCCTGTTGTGAACCCACAGCCGGAGATAATGTTGGGGTCTCGCCTATCTGCCAAATATACCCAAAGTAGATCGTGTTGGAGTCGTTTTGAATGGCCTATGCAATAGTGAGTCATGTACACATTATGGTAGAAAATACCTATGCTTTCTGTAGCTAAAATAATTTGATGATGAGCATCTTGTTTGCTTTGTGGAAGAACTGTTTGCCACCAGTCATTGCGAGTACTGTATTTTCCAACATATGGCATGACATCAAACATATACCATTTGAGGAACTGCTCAAGTTCACATAGCCATTGAGCATGAAGGTTGACCGGGCACACGATCATGAATGGTTTGCTGGGGATGTTACCATCATGTTTTTGCCATTTTTTGTCAGCTGGAACACATTGTGTAATTATATATTTACTGACAACAATAGAATAATGCCTACCAAAATACCCAGGGAATTTCTTGTGCTGGTCATAATACGAGATGTAGTAGGCGATACATGAGATAAAGCCAATGACTTGAAAGGTCTTGCCAATCCCAACACCATCCATCAAAAGGACAGGATCGCCATTGAACGCACATTGAACCATCTGGAATACCCCTACTAACTGGTGCCATTGAGGCTCCAGATGCTCATGATTGGTCTTTGGATCAGCCAGCCACTTGACACCTTCTTCACTCCATGGTTCGATGGCACCATCTGGGTCAGTAAACTCCTGGAAAGAAGGAAGCCTTTGATCTTTGCAGCTGAGCACTTTCCAGAGCTCATCATAAGTCATTGTCACTAGATCCTCCACTCCTTCCTTCCATGATATATCCACTGGTTTGCCATCAGGGATCTTAACAATGCCATGTTGGTTATCTATCCAAATATGACTGATTGCCATGTTGAGCAGGTGCTGGATGTCTTGTACCTCAGCTTCACTTGTGAGCTTCTTCATAGCACTGCACAATACCTTTGGCAAGACTGTAGAGTCTAAGTATCTAGAGATCCATTAAAACAACAAGATTGCTCACCTTTATGAATTGATGGATTAGAGTCATCATTTTGTGCTTCAGCAAGAAGCACTTTGAGTCTTGTGTGGATCTCCTCGACTTCCGCAACAGACGATTCGTCTTCAAATTGTTGGAGGAGAGTGATTTGCTTGTGCACACATGCCAGGTATATTTTGAGTTGTCAAATAGAAATTTTGCAGTCAGGTGAACTGACGTCTACATGATCTCAGTCCATGAGCGATCACTATAATGACTTGGCAACTCACCTTTCCAAGCTTCTTGTAGTACCATTCAATTACCTTTGATGGTCTTCAGTTCCTGTTGTAAACCTTTGTGATACTGATGCCACATTTGCATGATGAGGCCATCCAAGAAATTGCAAACACCTTCAAGAAGGAACAACATGTTAGAGTGACAAGCCACATCCCCAAGCAAAGCCATTGCAAGTGGCAAGCGAACATGTTCAATGACCTGTTCCTCTTCGATAGTAGGAAGCTATAAACATATACATCATAACTACCATCTTTGTGACAAATTGATCTAACCACTCACTTCCTTCTTTTTGCTGTGAGACATGCTTTCATGAGGTGATAGTTTAACATTCTTGAATACATCATCGATAACTTGATTGAGCCTCCAAACACAGATGGACTTTTGGACCCATTCGTTCCAGTGTTGGCGTCCATCCACATTGTTGTCAAAGTATGTGCAACTCGAGTACTGCAGCTGAGCCTTGCCTTTCTTCGACCACAGATTCTTCGTGTATGCTTCAATGCTCTGAGTGATCTCCACTGTCCATTCCTTGATGTGCATTGCTGTTGCATTTGCTGGTGCACTGGGAGGAACTTCCCAAGGAATCCCAGTAACCTTTATCAGCGATTGCCATACATCACTATGCCATGGTAAGCTTTCAGTGTTGCTGAGAATTAGTAAAGCTGAGCTGATAGATAAGCTGGGCATTAGTGATGGTGAGTTTCTAGAAACATATACCAGGTTTTTGACAGTGGGTACAAGTGTGGGTTATGGATTATCCACAGCGGTGTTTATGCAGAAATCACTTATCAAGCTTCATCTATCTGTCAATAAAGTGATGTTGATCAGAAGTGCAACTGATGCCGGTCAAGCTCCCCTGCTGACAGTTACCGGAATAGTAAGTAATCACATACCTAGTAGTCTCCATGATCCTATTTAGCTTGTTTCTTGCATGCACTTCAAGTATTTTGTTTGACATTGACACATTGATTTTTTAGCTGGTTAACACACAGAATATGGGTGTTTAGGACACCCATTGGTGGTGCAGGTGCATTTAAACACATTATGTAATCACTGCTTGACGTCTGGTCATGGATAATAATTGATGATCAGTGATCATGCACTTCATACATGTTGCAATATGGGTGTCCTGGATGCCCATTTGTGGTTGAGAGGCTTATCTTATTCACATCAACAATAGCCTGACTTCCACACACTTGCTTCATTTTGTCAAGTAGTTGATGTGGATTGTGAAACAGGTTCCAAGGTATGTATTAACTCAAACTATCACGTAGACAGCTTGCTCACTTCATATGGTTGACATGCATCACAACACAGGTAATTAGGAATTAGGAACCCTGGTTGTGTTACAGGTACATATTCTCAACTTGACTTGATGTTGAAGTGTTGATGTCATTGTGCAAGTTGATCCACATTCTGATGTAGAGGTCCCCCATGTGCGATGGTGGTGGGTATCTCTTGTTTTGTTGTTTCACATCAGCACTGATACCATCGGTACTCATGTCACCTATATTTGTTTGCACTGCAGGTGTGTACACCTCTTTTCATGGTATTCATTAGTGCCAGTGTGTATTTCTCACATCCATTTACTACTATATTAAGCCCATTGTGTAGCACCAGTTGACTCACGACTTGACATGGGCATCTAGGACACCCATTTGTGAACAAGTTGAAAGGTTTAAAGCAAGATCGGAACAGCACGTGATGGCGATCAGACTATCAACGGACAAGGCTCAGTTGTTGTGCATGAACAACAGACTCAGTATTTACCTATCAACAGACAAGGCTACATACAGGTCAGCTTGGGTAGGTAAATAAGCAATCATATCTAACTCACCTCAGTTGTCATGCATGAACAACAGACTGAGGCAACTGGGTGAAGTGAGAAGTTCTTATATATGGTAAGTATTGAATACTGTATGAAGGGAGTTAAAAGATCTTTGTGGGATCCGGACACAGGACTAGGTAAAAGGTTCAGTATGTGATGTGTACAATGTATTCGCTAAATGCATAGAATGGATGCGAGCAATGGAGCATGCACCTACCACATTCCCACTGGTGATCTTTTCGGCCCAGTGACTGTGTGGCTGCACACAGGGTTGCCGATTCTAACACAAGTATGTATGATCATGTGAATTCCATTTTAAGTAAGTCATATCAAGTCATGCAGTGAATGCACCCAGTGATATGGGCATCCAGGATGCCCGCTTGTGTGCAGGTATGTATGGTCACATCAATTCTATTTTGACTAGGTGACATTGAGTCATGCAGTAGATGCACCCAGTGATATGGGCATCCAGGATGCCCACTCAATATGCAGCACACACACCATCACTACACATGTCATATATAGTATATAGAGTATATTTTGGTCATATTTTATGTGGTCTGGATGATTTTGGTGCAAATGAAAAGCCTACCTACACACCCATGTGCAGAATGGGTGTTCAGGATGCCCATCCCACATACAGCATACACACTATTACTACATATATCATACATAGCATATCTTACTCATTTCTTGTGTGATCTGGATGATATTGCTGCAGATAGAAGCTACTATGGGCATTATACACCTATGTGTAGAATGGGCATCTAGAATGCCTATCTCACACACATCATATACACAATTATTGGTGTATGTGCACACTTGTGTGCAAAATGGGTGTCTAGGATGCCTGTCTCACACATAGTGTACACCTTAGTCAATTCATGTGCGATATATATGGATATAATCATTGTATATGGAAGCCATTGTAGGCACCTGCACACCTGTGTGCAGAATGGGTGTCCAGGACGCCCATTTCACATACAATATATACAACATCACTATATATATATTTCATGCATTCTTGTCTGTGCCTATATATCCATACACAATACAAATGTCCAGAATGCCATAATGCACTCATTATACATGTTTTCCATATACTGACATTGATGTATTGTATACATATAACATGGTCATTAAGTATATATAGATGATTTTTAATAGGGGATTTCCTTTTGTAGACTCCTAGTTGCCAAATGAGGAATAATCATGTCTGGGGCTAGGGTTACAATGTCCCCTAGGGATGACAAAGACTTGCATAACCTAACCAAAAGACGAAGTACTCAACTTCCAGATGGACTAGGATATCTACGCGATCTAACCTAACACTAACTGTATGTACTGTTCCGCTAATCCCGGAACTCAGAGATAATGGTATTTATCAAGCTAACCCTAACGGGCTAACCTAACGGAACCTAACGGACCGATGGACGCCACTCCACCCCCACTCCGGGGGATTCCGAGTTGACACGTGCCAGGCACTCTCCCACGCCACACGGCATTCTCACGTCAACTAAGGTTTGATCGGGGATCTTTTAGGTTTATAAGTACCATGGGAATCAGTCTAACTTAGATTGGCTATAGGATTCCGGTCCGGAACTTGTTCCGACCGGGGTAACCGGATCGGGTAGGATCTGACGGCAGGCCTGAGAACCTGGACTGTGGACATTAAAAATCCTTATCTATGACTCGGGATGAGTCACTCCTGGCCTAGCAACGTGTTCGGTGGTTCGAAAGCGCCGTTTAAACCTTACAGCACTGCACGCTGCGTGTTTCCCACTTATTGTTATCTCTGTTCCTTATAGTAACTGACATTCCCACCCACTTTACATAAAAGGGTGGGTCACAACGATTGTTCTAAATCCAGAATAAAGGTCTGATGAGTCTACCCACGATGAAATAGGCTGGCCTTGGGTGTGAAAACCCCATCGCCTATTACCTACTTTCTGGTA
>JBBPTI010000729.1:0-11131 GCA_038093995.1 Tylopilus aff. callainus
TAGCAAGGGATATTTGGCAAGTGGATTGACCCAATTCCAAAAAGTTAATAATTTGATTGGTTTGATCAAAAGAGAGGGATTTCATGGTGGTAATAGTGGAAGAAGAGTGGTGTTGTGGTTTGTTTGTATTGTTTCGAACTTATTATACATCACATGACCCATTGATTACATAATATCCCATCAGAACATGACAATTTAAAATATTATTGAATCAGCAACAAAAATGTTGCAATGAGTATCCTTGCTTAATTTGTAAATATTGCCTTAACCAAAAGGAATTATATAATCAATGTATATATTTTCAGAAAGCCCTTGATTAGGGCTATCTGACAATATATAGGTTTAGGGGTCTAGCATCAATGGATAGTTTGATATTCATCAAACATTGAAAATGTTGCAAATATTGCAATGTTTTTGTTGCTCAGTGTACTACTAGCTACCTAAGTTGGAACTCTGTTTGAATAGCATGAGGGCAGGCCAGATTACTAGATAAGGAAGTGCAAGACAAAAACTGGCCTGGTCTGTGCAAGTGGGGCAATACTGAGTGACTTTTACTATAGGTGTGGAAGAGGATGACTGTTACACTTTGTGATACAACCCTTAGGTGGGGCTGAGTAGTGAGCTGTATGACAGCGGGTAGCGAGAGGTGACTGGAGCTAGTGGGAACCCAGGCGTCAACTGAGGACTAAGGAGAAAATCCAAGATAACTCAAATGAGGATCTTGGGGCTGAATTTGCCAGCCTTATATATGGTTACAGGGTGTTTGGTCATGTATGTACTCTATTACTACATGTGGGTACTTTAGGGTAGATGTGAGAGTGTGGGTCTTACGCTACTGGCCAGGGACAAGTCATGGGGAGTCACTGCACTGCCTTGTGCAGCCCAGGTGCTAATAATGCAAGATGGTGTCATCATGGCATGATATAGCGCAATGATGATGTCATGGGGCTGTGCTAGGGAACCTAGACCGCTTACTAAGGTAAACACAGCTTGGCACAGCCATCGTGTGGCATGTGAATGCTGTTAGCAAGCAGGTTTAGTTGGGTACTGGTGCTGGAATAGGGGAAGAGCTAAAAAAGGAGCAAAAGACACAGGGGCTGAGCATGAGGTTGTAACACTACCCCCCTGCTATAGCTCGACCTCTGGGTGAGCAATGGGAAGTAGCCAGGAGAAGAGCACTGCAAAGACCGAACAAGAGATGGGGCAAGGAGCCAAAGGATGTGAGCGGTGGAAGTCCTGGAGGGCTTCTGGACAATGTGTGAGATTGGAGGCTGGCTCCCAAGTATGATCCTCATCAGAGTATCCCTTCCAGTGTACCAGATATTGAATACCACATCTGCGGGAGTGGAAGTCAACAATAAAGTCAACTTCATACTCAGTGTCCCAGTTGTCAGTAACGATGGCAGGGCCCAGCTGAGGATCAGGCTGGAGTGGTAATAGGGGTACATAGGGTTTGGTACGTGAGATATTGACAACAGGATGGATGCAGATGTATTTAGGAAGGTGGAGTTCCACAGCATTGGGGCCCTTGAGAGAGAGAATAGAGAAGGGGCCAATCTAGTGGTCAGTGAGCTTGCGGCAAGGGAATGGTAAGTTCAGGTTATTGGTTGCAAGCCACACACAGTCGCCGATGGCATAATGAGGTGCCAGCACTTGGTGGGTATTGGCGGTGTGAGTCATCTATTCCTGTGCCTTTGTAAGGTGCTCTGTCATCTGTTGCAAGATGGTCTGGTAGTCAAGTGCAAGTGCAGAGGTGGCAGGTGACTTTGAATCACAGGGCTCTACCCCCATACGGGGTTGGTACATGCATGTGACCTGGAAAGGGGAGAATTTTGAAGCAGTGGACTGCTTTGCATTCAGGGAGAATTGGACCAGGGGCAGCCAGCGGGCCCAGTCATCCTGTCATTCAGCACAATACATACAGAGATACGAAGCTACTTCTCTATTCATCTGTTCTGTTTGACCATCCATCTGCAGGTGATGGGCTGTGGACTTTTTCACAGAGATTCTGAGCTGTGCGCAAAGCAACATCATTAGCATAGCGGTGAATTGGGGACCTTGATCAGAGATGATGGATTTTGGCAGGCCATGATGCTTCCAGACATGGTTCTGATATAGGTCCACTAACCCAGTGGCCAAGCAGATCTTTGTACAGGGGATCAATTCAACTTCTTTTGAAAAGCGGTCAACCATGGTGAGAATGGCATCAAATCCTCCTGCCAAGGGGAGATCAGTGATGAAGTCTGTGGAGATATCTTCCCAGGGGCTGCTTGGGATTGGCAGGGGTTGGAGCTCCCCCTTTGTCAGTTGATTACTGGGCTTTGCTCGTGCACACTGAGTGCAGCTTTGTACATACTGCTCTATATCTTTCCTCATGGCAGGCCAGCTGTAGGATTGCACAAGGAGCTCCAGGGTGCAGAGAACCCCAGGATGCCCACTGACTCTGTGGTTGTGATGAAGCATGGTGATCCAAGTGCAGAGATCTGGGGGTACATAGATCTGTTCACCTTTCTTGAGCAGTTGATCTTTGATCTCAAATCCCTGTGCCATCAACTTCTTGAGGGTCATTTCAGGTAGACGGATAGTCATGTGTGAGATCTCATCGGTGAGTTCCTCTCCTGGGGTCATCACCTCCACCATTCCTTATTTTCTTGTCACTTGTCGAATCTGTTTGGGGGGTATCATTAACATTGCCTTATTATTGTCCTTCCCTTTGTTTGCTAAATCAGACTGCTGTGATAAAGCATCCGCTTTTGTCATCAATGGCCCTGCTTTATGGCATCATTTGAAGTTGAAATGAGATAGATATTGGACCCATCGGGCTTGCCAGCAATTCAGATTCTACCGTGTCATGAACCAGGCGAGGTTCTGGTGATCATTCCAGATTTCAAATTCATACTGGGTCCCTTTCAAATAGTGTCTCCACCCTTCTAGCATGGAAATTACACTGAGCATCTCTTTGTCAGCAATGGGGTAGTTTCATTGCTCCGGGGTCATCAAGTGGGAAGAGAAGGTGACAGGATGCCACCGGTCCCCTCGTTGTATGGATAGTACTGCCCCTACTGTGCAGTTGCTGGCATCACTTTCAAGCTGGTATTGACAGTCATTGTCTGGATATGCTAGGACAGGGGCTGTGGTGAATTGTTCTTTTAAGTTCCTGAACACAGCCTCACATTCCTCTGTCCATTCGAAGGCCATGTCTTTCTTTGTTAAGTTGTGAAGTGGTCAGGCGATTTGGGCATAATCTTTTATGAACCATCAATAGAAGTTGGCGAGGCCCAGGAATGCCTGTGTCTGTCACATGGTGGTTGGTGATGGCCACTCTGTCACTGCTTTTACCTTCTCTGAATCCATCCGTATTCCCTCAGGGTTTACTATCATTCCCAAAAACTCCATGGTGGTCGTCGAGAAGGAGCACTTCTCAGGTTTGACAAAGAGGTTGTTCTTTTCTAGTCATTCTAACACCCTCTCAACACTCTTTTCATGTGCTTTCTGATCAGTGTCCCAGGAGAAGATAAGTAGATTGTCAATATATACCACCACCTCCAGCATGTCTGAGAAGAGATCATTCATCATTGTCTGGAAGGTCGCCAGTAAGTTGCAGAGGCCAAAGAACATTACAGTGGATTCATAGGCCCCTTTATGGCATACAAAGGTGGCCTTCCATTCATCTCCTTCTTTGATCTGTATGTTGTTATAATCCCACCTAAGATCCATTTTGGTAAATATCTTGGCATCCTTTAGCTTGTCAACAAGCTGTGAGATGAGTGGCAAGGGGTAGTTGTTGCGGATCATATGTTCATTTAGGTATCAGTAGTCCTGCACCATCCTTTTCTGTCCGTCTTTCTTTGGAACAAAGAATACTGGTGACGTCTGTTCAGACTTCAATGGGCAGATATACCTCTTTTGCAGCTGATCCTTGACAAAGTCCTCCACCTCTTTCTGTTCATTCAGGCTTAGGGGAATGATCCATCCCTTCTTCGGCTTGAACGTTTCTTTCAGTTCTATTGCATGATCCCAGGGCTTTCATAGTGGCATCCTTTCCAACTCCTTTTGTGAGAATACTTATTGATAATGATGGTAAATGCAAGGTACGAGTTTAAGGGCATCTTCTGATGTTGAAGCCCTGTGTAATTCCCTGGTTCAACTCCTTTCTTTGGCATGGCCTACTTCCAAGACCTCACACTTGTGCATGGCCCAGTTTCTTTGTTGATAGTTGCAAGTTTCAGGGCAACCATCAAACTGGATTCACCCAGTCCTCCAATCAATTTGAGGGTTATGTTCCCAAAGCCAAGGGTAACCCAGGATGATGTCATTATTCCTGATGTTTGATACATACACTTGGAGCAATTCCCAGTGTCCATTTATATTACAGTAAACTTCTACCTCCTCTGTGATTCACCCTCCGGTGTTCTCGGAACCATCTGCATTATGTACAATAATGGTTTGGCATGTGGTGAGCATGGGGATGTGGTTCTTTTGCACGAAATCTTGGTTTATGAGCGTCAGGTTGGCCCTGCTATTGACCAAGGCTGTTGTGTCGATGTATCATCATTCTGTAGAGGGTTTTATCTGTATGATTAGCTTTATCTCTCTTCCTTTGTGGATTACCCTTGTATACATCTTCAGTGGTTCTGGGGTTTTGATGGTGGATTTAGGGGAATTAAGCACAGGTTTAGTGTCTTGGTCCCTGCTGGGCTCACCAGGAGACCCCCCTAGACCAGTAACATTAGATACTAGGGTCATTAGTACAGACATGAGTTTCATTAGTTCCACCAAGAAATGATTATCAGCCTGTGAGACACCCAGATCATCTCCTAGGCTCTGCCTTTTCCCTTCTGCTCCTTTCTGGTTTCAGGAAAATCCTGGTCCTGGACTGCTGAGATCTGTTCTTCTCCTTCTGCTAGGGCAATTCATTGTACCTGTCTCCTTTTACAGCTGAACCAGTGTCTGCCTCCATGGAAGTGACATTCAGGACACTGGTTCTTCAGCTTCTTGCAGTCCTGAGCCATGTGTTCGGTCCCTTTACAATTGAAGCACTTGCTGGTACTTCCCTTTATGGCAAACATATCTTCTTCGTCCGCCTCTTTGAAGCAATCTATCTCCATTTGGTCTCCACAGGGTTGGTAGGCTTGTGGCTGCCCCCGTATGAACATAAGGGCTTCCATTGCACAGCCTATATTCCAGATATTCTGCAGGTAGTCTGCCAGGGTGGACTTTCAGGCTCCTTCCTTGAAGATCTGAAGGATGATGTATTGGGCGGTATTCCATTCTAGGAGGCAGATTGTGTGGCTGTCATCTATTCCAGCCATTTGATAAAGGGCCTCCCATCATACAAGGAAGTCATCCATCCAGAGGATACCCTGGCAGAGCTGTTTGAGTTGGGCAACTGCCCAGTCCTTCTGATTTACAGAGCAGAACAGACTTTCCATTTCCTAGACAAGTTCGTCCCAAGTATAGGCTTGGCTGTGTCGGAGGTGTGTCTGGGCAAAAGGTCCAGCTTTCGGCCCCTTCAGTCAAGACAGGACTGCTGTCACTGCTTCATAGCTTTTCAGCAGAATGGTAGACCAGTTCGTGTGGAGCCATGCCTTAATCTTGGCCCACCATTCCTCGAATTTGGCTACAGACCCTTCATAATCTCTGGGGTCTGCGAAGACTTATACCTTTCATGTCGCCTTTCCTCCCACAGCAGCAGCGCTGTTTAGATTGGTGACAGTCTGTTCAAGGGTGGCAACATCTTTTAGCAGGATGGTGGTCTTCTTCTGTTCCTCAATGCATCTGTTGTAGAGTTGCTGATTCTGCTTGGTTAGGGTAGTGAACTCTAGCACAACAGCGGCAATCTTGTCCTCCAACGTGAGGTTTGGGTCTGCAAGGATTTGGAGTGTGGACTATGACATAGTGTCAGGCTACGTGTGTCTTAGGAATCTGGATTCTCTTTCCATTGCAAATTACCCAGGTTCTTCTTCAATACTCTTCGATTACAGCTGGGTGTCTGGTTGCTTTATATGGGGTGGATCTAACTGGTGCTGTCTGTGGTCGGCTGATCAATCTCAGTTGTTTTTGTTTGTCCTCCTTCTGTCGGAGTCACATAAACAGTTGCCCTATTTTGATCACTCAGGGTTAAATGGGCAAAGAAGTTCTATTAATAACTACCAGCCGTAGTTCTATTGCAGCTGTTCTTCTTTGGTGTAAATCACCTGTCTTTTGTATCCAAAGGTCACTGAATAGGTTCCTTCTCAAACAGCGAGCTGGGCTGTTACTAAATGTAGGTATGTGTGGACAAGAAGTTGTATAGTGATAGTAGCTGGGGCTACTAGGAGTTGGCTAAAGATAGTGAGGGCAGTGCAGAGATGCACAAGGGCAAAGGCATCCCTGACCATTATCAGGTCAGACAAGGGTGGCAGCAGCAGTGCAGCAGGCAGCTCTTGCTGCGGTGATTCTCTTGCAATGGGTGAGGCAGGCTTCTTTGACTAAGAACTGGGCACAGTTCTCTTGCCAATGATGGTACTCTTCGTTAAGGCAGCAGCAGGTGTCGGGTGATATGGGGTCACAATAGGGACCCTTGAGGTTGTTTGGGTTGACTAACTCAGGCAGGGTCGACTCACACTTTATGGTGGGGGAAGGTGAGGGTGGTAAGACTAACTCCTCCTCTTCCTCTTTCTTTACTTCTCTGTATTCCCCTACTAACCTCCTTTCTCTTAATGCAGTGGCAGAGGTGGGGTTGAAAACTTGTGCAAATAGGCAGGGGTGCTCCTCTACAAAGAGGCGAGCACTGGTGGCAAGGGCAGCGATGTCAAGTGCATACTCAGGACACAGTATGGAAATCTGTGCTGGGTTCACTGGGGCAGAGGGCTGTCAGTAATGATGGCCAACGACTCTGTGGAGCTCACTACTGATGATGGGCTTTGGAGTGGCGACAGCGACAGTGAAGCAAAGGGATTCGAGTTATAATGATACAACCCTTAGGCAGGGCTGAGTAGTGAGCTGTATGACAGTGGGTAGTGAGAGGTGACTGGAGCTAGTGGAAATCCAGGCGTCAACTGAGGACTAAGGGAAAAATCCAAGATAACTCAAATGAGGATCTTGGGGCTGAATTTGCCAGCCTTATATATGGTTACAGGGTGTTTGGTCATGTATGTACTCTATTACTACATGCGGGTACTTTAGGGTAGACATGAGAGTGCAGGTCTTATGCTATTGGCTGGGGACAAGTCATGGGGAGTCACTGCACTGCCTTGCACAGCCCAGGTGCTGATGATGCAAGATGGTGTCATCATGGCATGATATGGCATGATGATGATGTCATGGGGCTGTGCTAGGGAACCTAGACCACTTACTAAGGTAAACACAGCTTGGTGCAGCCATCGTGTGGCATGTAAATGCTGTTAGCAAGCAGGTTCAGTTGGATACCAGTGCTAGAATAGGGGAAGAGCCGAAAAAGGAGTGAAAGACACAGGGGCTGAGCGTGAGGTCATAACACTTTGTGCCTCTAGCACTACACTTTCCTTGTTTCACTTCCCTACACTTCCCTCTTTAAACATAGGTATCTGCACCACTTCACCACAACTCGGTAACATCTGTGAAACGACCTCAGGTGCTAGGCACTAGGAGGCATGGAGTGAGAGTAGCGAAGCTGAAATGACCTCAGATGCTAGGCACTAGGAGGCATGGAGTAAGAGAAACGAAGTGAAGCAAAACGGAATGATGAGTCAATCTCCTAGTATATGGGTGCCTTGTAAGGGAAGACCCAAGTGGTATTGTGTACACTACTGTACAAGTAATGAATGTAGCTATGAATGGCCATGGTGTGTAACAAATGTGGTACAAACGGTTGTGGGTGCTGAAGAGCAGCTGACTGTGGGAATGATACCTGCATGTGACCCTGTGAATCCTGACTAAGCCCTTCTACAGCTCTGATGCCTGTTCCATACCCAAGGTGACCCTCAACAGACTCTATCCCTAGAGCCTAGTACTTGGGCTATCTATGCTCCTGGAGGCGCGGTTAGTCTCTACTGGATGCCTATACCTAGGTCCTTGCTGAAGGAAGCTAGGCTGGTAAAGAAAGTGAACCAACCCTTGGGCGCTGCCCCATTGTGGAGGGAAGAAACCCAAGGAGAATTGATTGAGGCTCTGATATAATACAGGTGGTCTTATATACTACTACAGATTGGATTCAGGCAGAGCCTAAAGTAAGTAAGGGCAGGCAGGCATACTAAATATGGGAATGTGAGACAGAAACTGGCCTGGTCCGTGTGAGTGGGGCAATGCTGAGGGGGAAACACTACTGGAGTGGGAATGGGTGATACAATATGGCACCATAGCAAGATTAATGCGATTAGAGTGGGAAAGAATGGCATACTATGGCATGATAGCAGGAGTATTGCTATTGGTGTGAGAACGAGTGGCATGCTATGGTGCCATTGCAGCTGCAGATTGCCCAAGGGCTGCAGAGCTGCAGGTGGCATGAGTATCCAGGTAATCAGGTCTTTACTCTACCATGGTCCAGTGTTAAGACCAAGTCTGGGTAGGACATTGACCTTAGCCTTGAATAGCTCGGAGAGACGACGATGTATCTGGTGCCCTTACTAATGAAGGGACTTTATCTGGCCTCAGTCTGTCAAGAACTTGGATCAGCAAAGCTAGCAAGTCAAAGAGACAAACTCTAGCGGACTCTGGGGTCTGGGGCAAAGGAGATAGATATCAAGGAAGACTAGCTTAGGGCTACAGGGTTGCGCCTGGTAGGCCTATATACTGGCTAGTTGATCAGAGTTAGGTAACCTATAGAATACGAAAGAACAAGAGAGAAGAAAGAGATATGGATCAGATACGATTGGAGCATATCTTGAGTCAATACTGAGTAGTAAGCATAGGGGAGCTACCGGAATGGGGTACGAGATGAAAAGGGTAAAGAGAAAAAGGGGAAAGAGCCGGCACACTAGACCCAGTGGGTAGATCGTAACATCCAGTGCCTGGAATGCTGCAGATACTTCCTAGCCAGTGTGGAAACAGGTCTTGGTGGATATCAAGTCACAGCGCTGTGGTGTGGAAAAAGGTAGTTAAAGAAGGAAATGTAGGAAAGAATGGAACATAGCATAGCCATGAGCATAACAATCCACCCCTGCTTCCACACCACACCAGCCCCCGCTTATAGCATAAAGGCACCTGACCAAGGTAGTACAAAGCCCTTTTTACCTAAGTGTTATGCTCATGGCTACACTATGTTCCTTTCTTTCCTACATCTCCTTATTTGGCTGCCTTTCCCCATGCCACAGTGCTGCAACTCGGTACCCACCAAGACTTGTTCCCACACCGGCTATTGAAGTATCCACAGTATTCCAGGCACCAGACCACGGTAGAGTAAAAACCCAATTACCTGGATACTCACACCACCCACAGCTCTTAGGCAATCCACAGCCATGATCACACCTTAGCATGCCACTCGTTCCCACACCAATAGCAATTCTTCCACTATCATGCCATAGTACACCATTCATTCTCACTCCAATCATATTACTCTTGCTATGGCACCATATCGCATCACCCTTTCCCACTCCAGTAGCATTTCTCCCTCAACATCACCCCACTCGCACAGACCAGGCCAGTTTCTGTCTCACACTTCCATATTTAGTATCCTTGCCTGCCCTTACTTACTTTAGGCTCTGCTTGAACCCGCTTTGTAGTAGTATATAAGACCGTCTGTATTATATCAGAGCCCCAATCAATTCTTCTTGGGTCTTCCCTCACAAGGCACCTGTATACTAGGAGATTGACTCACCATTCTGTTTCACTTCACTTTCACTACACTCTACTCCACACCTCCTAGTGCCTAGCACCCAAGGTCATTTTACTAAGCAGCTGACACCATAGCAACTGTGGAGCATACCATCACTTGCCATACTCATGCACTCACCTCCCACACCAATAGCCATTCTCCCTCTTATCATACAATTCCCATATTTCCTTTTCCCTCCAATAGCTGAATTCCCTCAGCATCACCCCACACACACAGACCAGGCCAGTCTTTGTCTTGCATTTCCTTACATAGTAACCTGGCCTGCCCTCACACCATTCAACCGGAGTTCCAATATAGGTAGCTAGTAGTATATAAACCCCCATGTAATTCATCGGAACTCCAATCAATTCTTTTTAGGTCTTCTCTTACAAGGCACCCACTCTACTAGAAGTTTGATCATCCCACACTACTCTCTCACTACCCTTTTCCCCTATGCAACCAAAGGTACTTAGGTGCCCAAGGTTGTTTCAATAATGAGCTATGGCACAATAGCAGGAGTTCTGCAATTGGAGGAAAAAGGAAATAAGGGAATCATATGATATGCAGGAGTAATGCTATTGGTGTGGGACCAGAGTGCATGAGTAAGGCATGCAAAGGCACCATCCACAGTTGCTGTGTCATCAGCTGCTTAGGTAAGAGGGGCTTTATGCTACCTTGATCAGGTGCCCTCATGCTGTAAGCTTCTGGTGGTGTGGTGTGGGAGCAAGGGTGGGTGTTACCAAGTTGCAGCTCAAGGAGCACAGGTATCTATGCCTAAAGAGGGGAGTGTAGGGAGGGAGTGTGGTAGGAGTGTAGTGATGAGGAAGCAAAGCATAACATAAAGGAGATGATTACCTTTGTCTACACTTTACTACCACTTCTGCTACATGACCAAAGGTACCTAGTGTCCAAGGTTGTTTCAGACCATGCTTTGTAGGATGACTACAAAGTATAGAATAAAGACTACTCTGCTATCTATATAGTGGAATGCTGTAGGTATATAGCATGTACATGACTAGTGTGCCAACAGGCTTACAACCTCATTACTAACCTCCTCCTATCTGCTGAATTCAACTCCTTACTAATCATGGTTAACTATGGTCTTATAAATGAAGTAGTTCTTATTCCATGTACAAAAAACTTAAATGCCACAGGAGTAGCCAAGCTGTTTCTAACAAACATCTTCCAGAAATTCAGTCTACATAACACTATTATTTCTGATAGAGGCCCCTAGTTTGCTTTCATGTTCATCCAAGAACTGGCCCATTTACTAAAATATAATGTCAAGCTCTCCACTGCCTATCATCCACAAACCAATGGACAAACAAAAAGAGCCAATCAAAAAATAGAAGTCTACTT
>JBBPTI010000730.1:0-11097 GCA_038093995.1 Tylopilus aff. callainus
CATGTTTATATCCTATAGAACCTATGATCCATCATACAACTCATTTCTTGCATGATAACATGTCAAAATATATCAATTTCCACTTTTGCTATATAAAGTCAAAAAACTGTCCATATGCATTGTTATTTTAAAATGGCTGCCATTTCATCAAATCCTATTCTAATTAGGGGTTATTGAGAAATATTGCCATTAGTGAAAAATGTCCAAATATCCAGATAGTTTTTTGAGCCACTGTATATACATAGTATGATCAAAATACATGTATAACACATACCAAAATGGACACATAGTAAGTATCTTTTGATCATAAATATGAATACAATGTGTGCATATTGAATACATGCCAAAATATGCACATACCATGCATATCTTCATTATAAAATACATACATAGTTTGATAAAAATCTGCTTTCCATGTGCATATTTTAGATATATGCCAAAATGCACACATTTAATGCTCAAAATATGTTTACTATCTGTTCATTATCATATTCTGCCATATTGTGGATATACTATGCCCAAAAATTAATATAATATCTCTGCATTAGGATTATATTTCAAAATATGCACATATTATGCTCAAAATATGTTTACTATCTGTACATTATCATATCCTGCCATATTGCACAAATTATTCCTATATTTTCGTTATATCAAATATCTTTCTATTATCTTTTTTTTCTTATTTTCAATTCAATCTTACTTTCAATTTTAACAATTCTTCATTTTTTTACAACTAAATCCTACCTATAATTGAACTCTCTTACAAAAGCAGCTATATAATGAGGAAAAAATCTTAATTAATACAAAGAAAAATGCAACCCTGATATAAAAGATTAAGATTCTTGACTAGCACCATGCAAATAGAAAGAATTAGCAGAAGACAATATTGGAATCCAGCAAGCACATATTGTGCCTCACTATCAGCCTGAACAAATTTCCAGTGCAGAGAAGAAGTGCATGCACTGCATTCCTCATGTATATACTTTCTATTGCACTGACCTTTATAAATACATTGTACCCATTGCATAGCTACTTTTTTGTCTAGTTCTGCATTCAGATCTCCATGAAATCCTTGAACCCCTTTCAATCACTATACATTTCATCTCATATATATTCTATTCAACTACTTAGACTAATCTATATGTAGTCTTGCTCTTTGATAAGTAAATATATCAGCCTATTGTTTCACACACAATGACTGAGTCTTACTCTTTGATAGTCTGATTGCTGTTGTGCACTATGCAGATCTTGACCATAATCCTTGAGACAGTAGAGCATTTTAATACAATCTATCCAAACCTTCAGCTTAAAAAATCCAAATTGTCAGACCAATGAAGAAAAGCTGAGACAGAAATTCCAAAAATTCCAGTTGCTTCTCTTATATCAACATGCAAAAGATACTATTGGATTTATTCAAACTATAGTTACAAGATGGTGAGTCTACTCTAATTTCCACAAAACCTCCAGCAAACCATCCATTCCCTTTACAACCCTATCTAATTTCACCTTCAATGTCTTGATCCTGGATTGGATTTTGTGGCACCATTTCTGCAAGTCAAGTAGCTCCATGATCACTTGATAATGATCTCCTGGGGAGATGAGTTTTCCACAGGTAGGAGCAGTGGCTTTCTTCACAACAGATGCTCTGGAGTAGAGAACAGGCTTGCTGTAACCTTCTTCCTTGTCATTATCATTCATCAGCTCAAGTATTTCCAGTTTCACACTAGCAGCACATGACACATGGACTATAGCCTTGATTAGTCAAAGAATACAAAGTATGACAGCAGTGCTTACTGGGGATTATTACCTCAGGTATTGTCAATTATTAGCCTCTTCTCACTGACCTGCTGCACTTTGCCTTTGTATATATGCACCATTCACAGGTAATGCCTGCATTTTTAATGCATGGTAGATCCATATGCTTACATTGCTTGCATGGGTCCACCTCCTTCCCCTTGGCTTTTCCACCCACCTTCACTATCAGGAGTTCTTCATCCTCATCATATTTGCCCTCTATACAGGCCTGCTGCCAATATCACTTGAGTCCATCATAATTCTGTACTCTCAACTACTTACCTTGTAATTTCTGAAGACCCACATCACATACAATTTAGCAGAGACAATGGAGGTGATTGCAGGAAAGACTGGCCCAGCAGATGATGCTTGCACACCCAGTGTTTCCAGCAGTATATTCACCATCACCTCTACCTTCATTGTCCACTCTGGGCACTGCATAGAGGAAGGACAGACAACCACTATGCTAATGGAAGTGGTGAACAACTCCTGTAGCCACTGAGCATGCATAGCTTTGGCCTTGTTTATAGTGACCAACATTGCAAGATCAAGGGACATGAAAGCCCCTACTTGCTGTGCATGCTCAAGGATGACAACATGTTTTTCCTAGGTGTGTTAGCAAGACAATTATTTAAAGCAATGACAAACTCACCATATAAATGGGCCATTTCTCTATCCATTGGATCTTCTCATCTCTTAGATCATCCTGGTCATCAGGAACACATTTTGCCTCAGCTAACATCTTGTTTTTGGTAGCCTTGAATGCTTTCTTGGTGGCCTTACACTGTAGCTCCAAAAGGTCAGATTTTTGTGTGAGAGTGGTGAGGTGGCTGTAAAATGACATGGTGGTTACATTGAGAGGAGTGTAGTGTGGGGTTTCTGAGCAGATTGTTGCCACATCTTTTGTTCGCTATTAAAACTCAGCTGGTCATATTTTTGTTATTTCACTCCACTTTCCCATGTTCTAGTATGTGGAAACTGATTTAGGACAGTTAGTTGCAAAGATCCCATGGATATAGAGAATATCAATTCTATACAAATACAGATGGACAAATGTTGGTCAGATATTATCCCTACCTGTGGCATTTCCATATCACCCTGAATTTTATTTCAGTGATGAAACAGTTATATTCTTGGTTAGAACTCTTTTATCTTGGTCCATTGTACCTAGCAGCTAACCACTTGTAACACTTGCAGGTTCCAGAAAATAACTATGGAACACTTTACTGTTTATATCCTGGGCTCCTGTTCCTACAGTCATTGGTCCTCAACTTGCTCCTTTTACTACATCAAGCCCAACCTCATGCCAGTAAAATAAATAGTAATTCTATCATTCAACTGATTGAAGGAGGCTCAGACAAAAATCCAATTGTTCTTCATAGTATTATCTGACATGAGTTTGATCATATTTTGACCTTTTTATTCAGCAGGTGAATCTCATATTCTTACCCATGACATAGTGTAACTAATCCATTTCAACAAGCAGCTATGCTGAGAATGAACATTGTCAAGACTTTCTTGTCTCTGTTCTTAAGCTGTCATCCTTTTTTGACATCAGCCATGTCTATTAATATGCTACTGATGAGCTTGCTCATTTGTCATTACTCAAGACCTTACTCAAGCTTCAGCTTAGTTATTTGTATCACATGGATCAGTGGGTTAAGCTGTCATTTTACATCCTCAGCTATACAAAAGCTATGATTGAAAAGAATTACGAAGCCATTGCATATAAAGAGCCTGACCTTGTGCACCCACCAGAATGCAAAACCACAGCACTCTATGCCTTGGTATGGAGGGATGAATGATAGAATGATATTGCATGACAGTTGCTACACTTTGAAGCCCCATGTCATGGAGATGAGCTCCTGGCACAGCTAGAACAAACAAACATTCCTGACCTCTATGAGACTCTTTTTGCACTGTCCCTATGGAAGATTTAAATCCTAGCCCTAACCCCATTTTGTCCATATTAGGAAGCTAGGGTTCCCAATATAGATAGTTCCCTATTTAATAAGTCAATGGCATTCTAATAATCTTATGCAATATGGGCATCCAAGATGCCTGTGCTGTACACACACTTCATTCAAAGGTGCAACAGCCCTGTGCTTCTACAATATGAATGTCTTGGATGCCCATGCTGCACACACACCTAGTCCAATATGTGACAGTCATTTGCTGTGCGCATTTATGGGCATCCAGGATGCCCACTGTGTGGTGAGCATCTTGATGCTTATGTCAGCACTGAGACACACTTGGAATTACACAAATTGATTAAGGAATAAATAAGATATGGCTAAAATACACCTTATTGAATAGTGTGGTTGTTGTTGTGTGTATGTGTGCATGATATGGCCATCTTGGATGCTTGCTGTGTGGTGGGCATCTTGATGCTTATGTCCACAGTAAGACACACTTGGAATTACACAAATTGATTAAGAAATAAGTGAGATATAGGTGAAATACTGTCTATTGAGTGATGTTGTGTTGTTGTGTGTATGTGTGTTCATTATATGGCTGTCCAGGATGCCTGCTGCATGACAGGCATCTTGATGCTTATGTCAGCACTGAGATGCACTTGGAATTACATGAATTGATTAAGAAATAAGTGAAATATCCTCATATTTTGCACACTACATATTTGTACACTTTGGCTACATTTTAGCTAGACAATGTATAGACTATACTTTAGTATGGATTGGCTACACTCTGATTAGGGTAGATATTGACTACACTACACTTTTGTACACTTTTGTATGCTATTACTATGGTTTGACTACACCCTTGCTACACTCTTGGTACACTTTTTGGGACACCTTTCATACACTTTTCCTACAATTTTAGTACACTTTTTAGTACACTTTTCCTATACTTTTCCTATACTTTTCCTACACTTTCTGGTACACCCTTCCTACACTCTTGGTACACTTTTTGTACACCTTTCATACACTTTTGATACACTTTTTGATACACCTAACCTACACTCTTACTACACTTCTTGGTACACTTTCCTGCAATTTTGGTACACCTAACCTACACTTTTGATATACTTTTTTGTACACTTTTGATATATTTTTTCATATATCTTTCCCAACACTTTCTACACTTTTTGGTATATCTTTCCTGGGTTATGCAATATGGATATTCAAGACATTTGCACTGCACACACACTTAGTCCATATATTACAATTATATCCCTTGATGTCTCTAGCAAAGGCTATACTTTGCCTACCAAGTACCTAGCCATCTGTTCTATCATCTCTGGCCCCAGAAATAGATAGATAAATGGATGGATATGAATGGATAGATGAAATGACCTCAGGTGCTAGGCACTAGGAGGCGTGGAGTAGAGAGTAGCAAAGTGAAGCAAAATGGAACAGTGAGTCAATCTCCTAGTATGCAGGTGCCTTGTGAGGGAAGACCCAAGAAGAATTGATTGGGGCTTTGATATAATACAGGCAGTCTTATATACTACTACAAAGCAGATTCAAGCGGAGCCTAAAGTAAGTAAGGGCAGGTCAAGATACTAAATATGGAAGTGTGAGACAGAAACTGGCCTGGTCCGTGCAAGTGGGGCGATGCTGAGGGAGAAACGCTACTGGAGTGGGAAAGGGTGATGTAATATGGCACCATAGCAAGGTTAATGCGATTGGAGTGAGAATGAATGGTATACTATGGTGTGATAGCAGGGAAATTGCTATTGGTGTGGAAAAGAGTGGCATGCTAAGGTGCGATCGCAGCTGCAGATTGCCTAAGAGCTGCAGGTGGTGTGAGTATCCAGGTAATCAGGTCTTTACTCTACCATGGTCCAGTGCCCAGAATGCTGCAGATACTTCACTAACTGGTGTGGGAACAGGCCTCAGTGGATACTGAGTCACAGCACTGTGGCATGGGAAAAGGCAGCCAAAGAAGGGAATGTAGGAAAGAATGGAATGTAGTGTAGTCATGAGCATAACACATCCCCCTCCTCAAGGTCCAGATTCCAAATGGGCAGAAGAGAAAATGGAGTGAATGGTGGAGTGAGAGACAGGATGAGGGGCAGAAGGGTGGGCACAGTGGAAGGCAGCAAGGGCATCCAGAGAGTTAGCGAGGTTAGAGTGAGGTTCCCATGTATGCTTGGAGACATCATACCCCTTCCAATGAACAAGATACTGGAGGCCACAGCTGGCCATGCAGGAGTTGACAATATACTCAACCTTGTACTCAAGTATAGCAGGGTCAGCAGCCAGAGAAGAGGGATTGGGGTAAGGAGGGTGCTGACTGGGAAGTGGGGCAATGAATGGTTTAACCCACGAGACATTGAGGATGGGGTGGATGCGGTACGAGGACAGTAGGTCGAGGCAGACACTGTTTGGCCCAACCAGACTGATGATAGGGAAAGGGCTGATCCAGTGATTGATCAGCTTTGGGGACCCCAGAATAGAAAGGTGTTCAGTGGAAAGCCAAACCCTATCCCCAACAGAGTAGGAGGGGGTCAGAGAACATTTTCTGGCAGTTGCTCACTTCATTGTGTCTTGCAAGGCACGGAGGCATTCTCGGGCTTCAGCCAAATGGTCAGCATACTGGTTAGCAAGATTATTGGCTGTGGGGGACTGGGTCACCATAGGTTCTATTCTGAGAGTTGGGGCATAAGTGTGCATCAGCTGAAAGGGGGATTTTCCAGAGGCGGAGGAGACATGGACATTAATCGTGAACTGGGCCAGTGGGAGCCAGTTGCTCCAGGAGTCAGGATGGTCAGCGCAATAAGTCTGGAGGTATTGTCCTACCTCCCGGTTCATCCATTCGGTCTGTCTGTCAGTTTGGGGATAATAAGCTGTGGATAGACGCTGCACTATTTGGAGCTGGCAGCAGAGGTCGCTTATGAGCCGTGAGGTGAACTGTGGGCCTCGGTTGGAGACAATGGATTTAGGGAGTCTGTGGTGCTTCCACACATGATGCAGGTAGATATCGGCAAGATTGAGGGAGGTACAGGTGGAGTCGCAAGGCATGAGTTTGACCACTTTGGAGAAGCAGTCTATGACTGTCAGGATGGCAGTTTATGAATTGGACAGGGGAAGTCTGGTGATGAAGTCCATGGAGATGTCTTGCCAAGGCCCAGAGGGTATGGGTAACAGCTGAAGGGCCCCAGCGGGTGGTTTATTGGAAGGCTTTACTTGGACGCACCTTGGACATTTCTTCACATAGTCTGTGGCATCCTTGGCCAAGGAGATCCAGTCATAATGTTGGTGTAGGAGTTCAATGGTCCGAGCTACTCTGGGGTGTCCTGCTACCGGAACATCATGGTGAAGGTGGAGTACTTCGGGCCTATAGGCCAGGGGAACATAGACCTTTCCTTCCTTCATGCAGCATCCATCCTCGATGTGGTACCCTTGACTTTCTAGCCTTTTCTGCACCAGGTGGGGAAGCTTGATGGTTTCATGGAAGATCTGATCAGTTAGTTGGTCTCTGGAGTGATGGAGTACTGTGGCTTCCTTGGTTACGGACTCCTGTGATCCTTCAGCTTGCATCCTCTGCCTTGTGTGGCAGACCTGTATCTGCTCGGGGGGGATCACCACCATGTTGTGGTTGTCCTCTGCATCTCCTATGGCTAAGTCTTCTCTCTGTGATAGGGCATCGGTCTTGCCCATAGTGGATCCAGGCTTATGGCACCACTTGAAGTTAAAGCAGGAGAGGTATTGGGCCCATCAGGCTTGCCTCTGGTTGAGGTTCTGGTGTGTCATGAACCAAGTGAGGTTTTGGTGGTCGTTCCATACCTCAAACTGCTGTTCGGCACCTTCCAGATAGTGATGCCAGTCCTCCAATCCTCTAATTACACTCAGCATCTCCTTGTCAGCTATGGGGTAGTTGCGCTCTTCTGGCATCATTACATGCAATGCATAGGCCATGGGGTGCCACTTCTCATCTTCTTCCACCAAGAGTACTCCACTGGTTGTGTAGGAGGAGGCATCATACTCCAACCGATACTTCTTGTTGTGATTGGGGTAAGCTAAGACTGGTGTGGTGGTAAAGGCCTCCTTGAGATGATCAAAGGCTTCTTGTTGCTTGTTGGTCCAGCAAAAGGGTTCATCTTTGTGGGTTAGATCATAAAAGGGGCAGGCTATATGTGTGAAGTCCTATATGAAGTGCCGGTAGAAGTTGGCCATGCCTAGAAAGGCCCGGACTCCTCTGACAGTTGCTGGCACCAGCCATTTCTTTATGGCAGTGACTTTGCTTGGGTCCATGCTTACCCCATTTACTCCTATGATCATTCTGAGGAACTCCAACTCCTATACTCTGAACATGCATTTCTCTGGCTTGACAAAGAGGTTGTTTTCTTCTAATCGCCCAAGGACCTCCAGTACCACTGCTTCATGGGCTTTTCAATCATCCATGGGTGTGAAGATAAGGAGGTTGTCGATGTATACCATGATGTTTTTGGCCATGTCGGTGAAGATCTTGTTCATCATGGTCTGGAAGGTTGCTGGTGAGTTGCACAAGCCAAAGAATATTACAAGGGGTTCAAAAGCCCCATGATGGCAAGTGAAAGCAGCCTTCCATTCATCTCCTTCCTTTATTTGGACATTGTTGTACCCCCAGCGGAGATCCATCTTGGTGAAGAGCCGGGCAGTTCAGAGCTTATCCATGAGCTGGGCAATGAGGGGAAGAGGGTAGTTGTTACAGACTGTGTGTTCATTAAGGTACCAGTAGTCTTGTACCATGCACTTTCGACCATCTTTCTTTGGTACAAAGAAGACCGGGGAGGTTTGCTCAGACTTGGAGGGGCGGATATAGCCTTTTGCCAGCTGTTCGTCAACAAAGTCATCTACTTCCTTCTGCTCTTGCAGACTAAGGGGAATATTGCAGCCTTTCCGGGGGACAAAGGTATCTTTTAACTTGATGGCATGGTCTCATGGTTTTCAAATCAGCATCCACTTGGACTCTTTCTGCTCGAAGGTCTTGAGATAGTGGTGGTACACCAGGGGTACTAACTCCTGTGGAGCTTTTCCTTCTTGCTTTTGTCTGGTGTTCCTTTGCTCCTTGGTGACCCAGATCTCCTGTTCTTCTGCTCAGCAGATTACCTGTGACACCCTGGAGTAGTTGCATAACTCTGGGCATTTTGGCAGTGTGACTGAGCCAGTTTTCCAATTGATGTGGGGATTGTGCTCTTTTAGCCAGGTGTATCCTAGTATGAGATCCTTACTCCCTAGGTCGGTTACTTCAATGCGGGTCTTTTCCACATGACCCTGATATTCCAATAGTATGGTGGCAGCATAAGTGACTGGGCCTGCTTTGTTAGGGATGCCATCAGCATTGTAGACGTATATGGGCTGTGGGAGTTCCTCAGTCGGAATGTGATTCTGGTGGACATACTCTCAGTGTATGAATGAGGACTGGGCGCTGCTATTGAGCAAGGCAGACGCTGGTATGAAGTCACCAGAACAGGTTTTGATCTGTACTTGCATGAGGATCTCCTTTCGTTTCTGCTGCCCTAGAATATGTATCTGGGGAGGTGTCGGGATTTCTTTGTGTGCATGAGGGAGCGTGTACTTGTTAGAGGAATTAAGCATGGCATTTGGTTCATGGTTGCTGCTGAGCTGCTGGGAAGCAGACTCCTCTAGACCAGGCAATCTAAGAGGAATATACCATTCTCGGTCTTTAGACATGATAACATGGATAATGGGGGCATGCTTTGGAACATTACCAGCCTGTTGAATACCTGATGTGTTCTTCAGGCCCTGCCTTTTCCCTTTATCTGGGATCCTTCGATTGGAAAATCCTGATCCAGATTGTTTCTTTTGCGAATCTGCTCTGCTACCTCCATGATCCTTACTGGGGGTTCTCCAGTTGCAAATTCTTCATCCTCAGCTAACGGAATCCTCCAGAGCATTTTCCTTTTGGAGCAATAAGTGCTGTGCCCACCATGAACAAACTTACAGGCTGGGCATTGGTTGATCTTCAGCTTCCAGCATTCTTGAATCCTATGGCCAGTCTGTTTGCAATTGAAGCATTTTGCACAGGCATCGCTGCTTGGGAGGGCATATACATCTTCTTCAAGGTTCTCCCATGCTAACCCTTTGCTGCTAATCCTTGCAGGGGCCTTCCTTTTGTACCCCCTTATAAAGCTGAGCACTTCTATTGTGTATCTGGTCTTCCTAATGTTGTCCAAATAGAGTGCCAGTTTGTCCTGGCGCTTGCCTTCCTTGAAGATCTGCAATATAATGTGCTGGGCAGTATTTTGTTCCAGGAGCCAGACAGCGTGCATATCATCAATTTGTGCTTGCTGGTACAGAGCTTCCCAGCAGACAAGGTAGTCATCAGTGCACATGTTCTGCTATTTGAATTCTTCTAGCTATCAGCATGCCCAGTCTTTCTGGTTGGCAGCCCAGAATAGGCCCTCAATTTCAGCCTCGCAGTCCTTCCATAGGTATGCATTGCCCTGAGTGAGGTGTGTCTATGCAAAGGGGCCGGCTTTCGGTCCTTTGAGCTAGGAGAGGACTGCCACAACCGCCTCATAGCTTCCAGTGGGGGTGACATGTGCATTGATGTGGAGCCACGCTTTCATCTTGGCCCACCATTCTTCAAATTTGGCAATGGACTCATTGTATTCATCTAGGTCTGCAAACAATTCAACTTTCTTTGAGATACCTGGAGGGCCCGCTGTGGCGATCTGGCCCTGGAGAGTGGCTACCATGCCTTGTCCTACCATCACTAGCTGCTCGAGATGGATAATCTTGTTGTTGGACCTGTGCAGCAATTGAGCGAGTTGGATATTCTGAGTGGTGATGGTGGTGAACTCAGCCGCAATGGCAGCAAGTTTGTCCGGTAGAGGAATAGTGGGGTCGGTGATGGTATTAAGGAGTACCTGCGACATACTGGAAGCAGACTTCTTTCTTTATAACAGGTGCCTTGTATTTCTTATACCAGCTGCGGCTGGGCCTTTCAAATGAGAGTGGCGCTAGAGGTCTCAAGTGGACTATGGTCTTCTGATCTCAATAGTCTCCTGGTCTCGGCCTATTGAGGATCCTGATTACTCTTCCTTCAGGATGCATGCAGCATTCTCTCGGCTTGCTAAGTAATCCCCCTATAGCTGGAGCTGGGAACTTTAGTTCAAGTGCAATGGGTTACAGATATCTACCAATTGTCCTGGGGTGCTGACTCAGCCCAGTTGGTAGGAGCACTTTTGTAGCAGAAGTTGTGGCCTCGTGAGCCAGTGGATGTAGCAATGATGAGGGAGTACTCTCCCGAGGGTAACTATATGAAAAGGAGGAAGGTGTTGCGGTCAAACTGCATGCAGGTAAGAAGACAATAAATGTAAAATACAAG
>JBBPTI010000731.1:0-11096 GCA_038093995.1 Tylopilus aff. callainus
TGCATGGAGGTGTACTGAAGGTATGGTGGAGGTCAGAGCAGGGATTGGGGGGGTGAGGCTTCAATGCAGGACTTATGTGTCACATCCTTGCCAAGCTCCTAGCCTTGTTGGTGAGAGGAAGAGAGAGTGCAGAGGTCAAGCTGTCAGACTCAAGAAGAGAGAACTAAATTGATATTTGAACTGAGGTTTAGACAGAGTATCTATGAGCTTATATATGGAGAATGTAGATGAGTAAGATAGAGGTATAGTAAACCAAGATCCAGAGCAGTGCAAAGCACAGGCTGAACTCTAAAGACTAAGCGAAAGCTTATTAATAATGAAATGTAAGATGGAATGAGTCAAGGTCCGAATAGACAAGGTAGTATAAATAAGGAAGTAAGTCTGGAGATTGATGGACAGGAGACTGGAAATATGGAGATAGACTTAGCAAATTTGTGGGATGTGACAGTATCCCCCTCTTAGGCCTGAACCTCTGAAGGCCATAAGTGTGGACAATACGGAGCTTGAAAAGTCAGGGTTCAAAAGTTTGTTGATTGTCTGATCCTGGGATATAAAACCCATTGAGACAGATGTCTTGTCCCTTAGACCACTATGCCTACCATGTCTGCAAATGACATCACCGATATTTGCAACTGGCACAATGAAGAGCTTGAGGAGAGTGACCATGATGATGATGAGTGACTTGTGGCAAAGATGATGGAGTGCAAGTGCCATCATCTGGTGAAGAAGGAGGTAGTGAGGCACAAGGCAGAGGAGGGGGCACAGGAGAAGGCCATGGAGGAGGAGCAGTGGAGAATTGTGGAGGAGGAGGTGCATTGCAAGAAGGCCAAAGAGGCAGCCAAGTTATGGGTAAGTACAGCCTTGAAAACGTGTTGGCCAGAGCTGACAGAAATAGACTATGGAGGTTTGTGCAGAGCAAAGCACAACAAAGGGAAAGGGTAAGCAGCAGATGTTGCCTGACTGTGACTGGTGTGTGAAGAAGGGGGTGGAGTGCATGCTCCATGAGGGCTCAAAGATGACTATGGTCTGCCAGGAGTACTATGACTGGAAAGTGCAGTGTATACAGCTGGGGGATGAGAAGCTGGTGAAGTGGAGGAAGTGGCCAGCAGCAGACAATAGTGAGGTGGAGAAGATTGCAGTGCCATGCAAGAAGCAGTGGTTGGAAGACACAGGGGAGGGTGTTTTGGTGATGGTCAGTCAGGAGATCATGAGGGCAATGAGGAAGATGTGGGATGAGTTTTACTGGGTTGGATGGCATCTCAACCAGCAAAACCAGTATCTGGACCAGCTCATCCAGCTGAAGGCAGAGGAAGTATACAAAGGATGGGCATCAGAGAAGGTCATGGATGATGAGTCCAACTTGGAGGAAGAGTTAGAGGAGTTGGAGAGGGATGCGTGGAGGGAGCTGGTGGTCCCAAAGGGGTTTGTGGAGGAGGGCGTGGGAGCATTGGATGACACAGAGGATGTGGAGATGTCAGGTGAGGAGTAGGTAGTCTGGACTTAGTTGTCTCACTAGCCCTCCTATACATACATACCACATTGTATCAAAATTGAGTCATTTTAGACCAAAGTCTCAGGTCCAGGCCTCTTGGGGTACTGGAGGTGGTAATCCGATACTAGTTCTGATGTGTGCCCAAGTTCCATGGCCAACAGCCAAGAGGTTTCCTCATCTGTACCTTTGTAACCTAACCACCATACTAGGTACAGTAGTTTGCAATTCCTTTGTCTGTGATCTATTTTGGAGTCTAAGATTTTGGTGATCTCATATTCCAGTTCTCCATCTACCTTAACCAGAGGTGGCAGAGGTTGTACATGATTGGGGATAGTGTTAGGAACACAAGATTCCAACCGAGACATATGAAAGACCAGATGTACGAACTTCATTGTGTCAGGTAAACAGAGGGTAAAGGAGTGGGTACCTGCCTGGGTGATGATTTCATATGGCCCTAAGTTCTTTTCTGATAACTTTTTAGATGGCCTGGTTGACCTGAAGTACTTAGCCTTCATGAAGACCTGATCTCCAGGCTTGAAGTCTAGAGCTGGAGATTACTTGGCATTGGCAGGTCCTTGATATCACTCCTGGGCATAGGTCATTTCCTCACATAGGAATTGATGTAGTGAATCAAGGTCAACTGAGTACTTGCATGCATGAGTGGAAGTAAGGTCTCACTCTGGATGTACAGAGATGTTTGGATAATAGCCCTTGTTAGCAAAGAAAGGTGACATGCTGGTAGTTGCATTAGGAGAGCTGTTGTAGGCAAACTCTGCAAGTGGTAGTAACTCAGACCAGTTATCCTGCTGATAGTTGCAATAGATACACAGATACTGTTCAAGAGTTTGATTCATGCGCTTGGTTTGTCCATTGCCTTCTGGATGATATCCAGAGGTGAAATGCAGCTGGATGTCGAGGGCTTTTCTAAGGGACCAAAAGAAGTGTGAGACAAACTCTGAACCTTGATTGGATGTGATGTGAAATGGAACACTGTGTTTGGAGAAGACATGCATCAAGAACAACTTAGCTAGTTCTGGAGATGTAACCATGTCTGTCATTGGAATGAAGATACATTGCTTTGAAAGGTGGTTGACAATGACTAGGATAGCAGTATGGTCAGAAGAAGCTGGAAGTTGCTCAATGAAGTCCATTGGGATGGAATTCCACAGATGTTCTGGGACAGGGAGTTGCTTGAGTAGATCATATGGCTTGTGTCTAGGAACCTTTGCACAAGCACAGGCAGTGCAGGAGGAAACATACTCCTTTACAAATGTTCTAATGCCTGGCCAGGTATATTCACAGCAGATGAGTTCTAATGTTTGGTTTTGTCCAAAATGTCCAGATAATGGATGGTTATGTTTGTAACAGAGGATGTGTAGGCAGAGATCATCAGCATTAGGTACATAGATGTGACCATCAAGGCATAGGAAGCCTTCAGTGTCAATAAACCATCAGGAGTTTGTGGTTTCTGTTATGACCTGTCTGCCATGCCTCTCCTTGGGAACCTCTTTTCTTCTTTTCCTTTGTACTACTACCATTCACTCTTTCCTCTCACCCCTATGCTTACCCTCTCAATCTGACTCAAGATGTGCTCTGATTGCATCTGATTATTATCTAGTTCTTCTTGCATCTTCCACCAAGTTCTGTTGCTTTCTTTTGCTTACTCATTGATGGAATTTGCTAGTACTTAAGGACTGCATTTGCCTGCCTGTACCCTAAGCTAGTCTTCCTCAATCATACCTTCTTCGCCCAGACCCAAGGACTTGTTAGAGTTTGTCTCTTCAAGTCCACTAGCTTCTCAGACCCAAGTCCTCAACAGATAGAGGCAGAACAGGCTCATTGCCACCAGTACAACAGATAGTCATTGTTCTCCAGCTATTCAAGGCTAAGATCAACCTCACCAGGTCCAATCTTAACAGTTTCAGAACCAGACATGTGCACAGCAGCTAATGGGTCAGAGGGAAGGGCAGAGAGGATGTCATTATTGAGCCTTTCAACATCAACAAGTACTCCTGCATGGAGGACCAGAGATGTGAAGTAGGTGGCTCAGAGAGATGCAGTAAGCTGCTCTTGGGTGAATACTGGTTGGAAGTTGTGTGGGTTGATGTGAGTGTAGTCCTTATCCCCCTCTTTGGGATAGATGTCTCATTGTCTAGTGAGGGCATTGGGCTTAGCACCAAGGTGACCAGGGCAGAACTGGATGACCATATTGAATCCAAAGAGGAACTCCAACCACTGGGCTTGATGGCAGGTCAGGAGCTTGGTCATTGTGAAGTATTCCAAATTTTTATGATCAGTGACAATGTTGATTAGGGAGGCAGAACCTTCAAGGTAATGCCACCAAGTCTTGAATGTGTTGAAAAGACTAAAAGGTGGGTGAGTGGACTGGTAGGTAAAATACCAGCTAGTCCTGGCCACCAGGGAGTGTCTGAGTAAAAGGGGGGGAGCGAATGTATGTTCGCCCCAAAGGGACTCTGTGGAAAGAGGGTTAGTCCTGAGTGAAGTCTTGGGGCGTACCAATAGTCTGGTGATAGTCTGGACTTGTAGGGATCGGTAGTCCAGTTGTAGAAAGGTAGGTGATTGTTGGTACAGCCTAAGAAACGGTATGGAGGCGAAAATGGTGGAGGGAGATGGTCCTGAGCAGTGTGTGATGTGAGCCAAATGGTAGCTGCTATTGCAGAATGACGAGTACAAATTTTTATAGTCCAGGTATACCCGAACTCTAGCTACTCATCCAAAAGAGGATATAAGAGTGGTGACAGGGATTTCCCCTTTTGGATCCAATACATCCGATTGGAGATAAGTTGAACAAACTAGAAGAAAAAATAGGAATATCGCAGGTTAAGAATACTTAATAAGTCCTGCGTCATGGAAAAGTAGTCCGACTAGTCAATAGAAGTCCGGTCAGTAGAAGATTAAAATAGTCTGACTGGACTGTTCTAGTAGGTAATGAATCAACTGAAAAAGATGGGAAGTAATGAAAATAGGGTAAGGAAGTGATATATAACCGTAGAGACACACCAATCTCTACAGTGTTATGGATGGCCAGTAGTTTCTTATCATAAGTGTTGTAGTTGAGTTCTGGCAATGATAACATCCAAGAATAGTATCTGACAGGGCAAATCTCTTCATCCAGGCAGCAGATCGAAAGGATACCAGCTATAGCATAGTTGGAAGCATCAGTTTCTATGATCATGGGTGCATCAGGAAACCAATGAGTAAGGATAGGGGCAGAGGTGAAGGCATCTTTTAACTTGTGGAAAGCCTCACAACAGTCATCAGAGAAATGCCAAGGAGCACCCTTGCAAGTGAGGTGGGTTAGGGGAATAGTGATTTTGGAGTAACCATGGATAAAACACCAGTAGAAGTTTGTGAAGCCTAAGAAGGACTGAATGTCCTTTACTTTACAAGGTTCTGGCCAATCTTGGATTGCCTTAACCTTTTCCTCAGACATAGTCAATCTGGCAGGGGAAAGGCAGTAGCCTAGATATTCGGTTGAGTCAGTGTAAAACTCACACTTCTCAGGCTTGGCATAAAGTCCATGTTTTCAGAGGTGTCAGAGGACCTCATGAACATGTTCCTTGTGGGAAACATTGTCTGTGGAATAGATCAGGATGTTGTCCAAGTAAATGATTACACAGACATCAAGGAGATCTGCAAAGATAGTATTCATGAAATGCTAGAAAGCAGCAGGGGCATTTGTGAGACCAAAAGGCATAACTAGCCACTCATATGAGCCATAGCGTGTCTGGAATGAGGTCTTTCATTCATTACCCTCAGTGATGCAGACCAGATGGTATGTGTGCTGGAGATCAATTTTGGAGGAGATCTTGGCTTGGCTTGGAGTGTCTAGGAGGTCAGAAATGCATGGAAGAGGATATCAGTCTTTCTTTGTGATCTTGTTGAGTCCTCAGAAGTCAACACAGAGGCAGAGTGAACTGTCCTTCTTGCAGACAAAGAGGACTGGGGCAGTATGAGTGGAAGAGGAGGGCTGGATGAAGCTGGTCTTCAGGTGTTTGTCGAGGAACATCTGAAGGGCCTCAAGCTCTGTGGGGGAAAGGGAGTACAGTGTTCCTAGGGGAGGTGAGGTTCCTTCTTCCAAGTCGATCTTTAAATTGTATTCACAATGGGGAGCTAGTATGGAGGCCTTGCTCTTACTGAAAACATCAATGAAATCATGGTATTCTGGAGGTATGTTGGAAAGATCAACTGGATCTGCAGAGGTCACAGAGGAATGGAGATTACTCTCCTTGGAATGGATTTGGAGACCAAACTTGACAGAACCCTTTAGGTGACATGCCAGTGTGAAGGCAGGTGCACTGATGAATGCAATAGGAGGAACTGTGTGACTGAAGAGACATGGTGCATTGGATGTAGGCAGGTCAGCTGGCAATGTGATCAGGAGCTGCAGAGATGAGCTCGGAAGTGGGGCAGGCATGGCTTGTCCAGGTGACTGGAATGAAATACTGCTTGTAACCCAGTCAATCAACAGATTGTAGTGGGTGAGCCAGTTGTGTCCTAAAACAAGAGAGCAAGAGCCATCCAGCAGTGTGACATAGAACATCATTGGAGTGATATCACCAGTTTTGAAATGAATGGAGAGGTCAAGAGCTTGAGTGATGGTAGAATTCATAGTTCCATTGAAGAGTCAGAGCTAGAGCAGAGGTACAGGGTAGGGTTGAAGTCCATGATTATTAGCAAACATCATATCTATAAAATAATCAGAGGATCTGGAGTCTACTAGTGCTGGAAAGGAGGGAATATCATAGGATACTACAGAGACAGTGGGCATGAGTAATCTTGGGTCTAAGAGAGCAGACATATTGAGATGGATCTCCCTTGGTGCATAGTTGGCTTCAATACAACCTCCAGTCCATGCAGAGTCATGGAGGTCACAGACTATTTTTTTGTCTCTGAGGAGACCTCTGGTTGTTTATCCAGAGTTGCAGTCTTGACCACACAAGCCTTGAAAGCCTTTGAAGAAGACTTGGGGCAGTCTTTGGCCATGTGTCCTTTATGGCCACAGAATATGCATAGCTTGTTGTTGAAGCAGCATTTATGTTTGGCAGGGGTGAGCTTACCATCCTTGCCTAACTTCAATGAGATGTCTGATTTGGGGGTGGGAGTGGTGGTGATGGTTTTGCCCTTGGACTCAGCATCTTTGGTGGATTTGCTACTGAAGGTGGGTACAGGTGATGGGGGTGTGGATGTGGTGGGTGCAGAGGAACTGGATGACCTAGAGGATGAAGTGGTATTGTTTGACTCAAAGGTCTTGGTTGACCGAGTGATTTCTTCCTTACACTCCCAGTACCTTTGGTCAATTTGTTGTACTAAGGTGTGCAGAGAGCTAATTGTGTCAGGCTTGCCCTGACATGCGATTTCATCCTTGATGTGGTCTGGAAGTTTGTTGTAGAAGCTCTGGCAAAGAGCACCAGGCCCCCATTCACAGACTTGGGTTGCTAGGCAGTTCCACTCCACAATGTACTTGGTGATATGCTGGCTATTATGCATCTGCAAGTTTTCTAGCTGAGCTTTTGCTTCAGTGATTGGATCATGGGGGCTGAAGTTCATTTGTAATTCAAACAAGAATGATGGCCAGTCATCCATCCAGAATGGACAAGTTTCAGAGGTGTCTATTCTGAGCAGGTCCAGCTCAAAATAATCCAGGGACATCCCCTTCAGGTAAGATTGCACAAATGTAACCTTTTTGTGATCCTTTCTGAAGGCCTTAGGGTTGGCCTGGAAATTGATTTTACATTGGATGACAAAGGGGCAAAGCTTCTTCAGGTCAGATCCATCGAAGGAGTCTGGTTTATGGATCTTTGTTTTGATGTTGGAGGAGTGCTTTCCACGATGGAGAGTGTGTCAGGTCATGTTGCAGATTACATTGGCGAGTTCAGATAGGGGTTCATAAGCTAAGGGGATATTATTTGATGTTTCATCCCTAAAAACATCTTGCTCAGCTTTGTCAGATGAGTCAAAAGATGAGCCCAGGTCATTGCTGTCATCTCTGTCATCTCCACCATCATCTTCACCTCCTGCTCCACACCCTGGAACCAGATTTCATGGGCATTGGTTAAAGAGGTCTTCTTCATCTTCTGGTAATTCTTGGAAACAAGAGGGGAGCAGGGTGAGCAGAGAGAGTGGGTTCTGGTGGTGAGTTGAGATGGATGGTGCAATAGCACATTTGGTGAGGCTAGTGAACTCACCAGGGATGGTATGGGAGCTGCCAAAGGCAGTCTGAAGAAAAGAAGTATGAACAGTGTGAGTAGTCATGATGGTGTTCTGGGAACTTGACAAGTGGGAGTTTGAATATACTGTTAAGTTTTGTGTCTCCTCTGGCTCAAGTCTGAGCAGCAGATGGTTAGAGGGGATGGAAGTTGCGTGTGGATGCACAGAGGTGTACCGAAGGTATGGTGGAGGTTAGAGCAGGAATTGGAGGGGTGAGGCTTCAATGCAGGACTTATGTGTCACATCCTTGCCAAGCTCCTAGCCTTGTTGGTGAGAGGAAGAGAGAGTGCAGAGGTCAAGCTGTCAGACTCAAGAGGAGAGAACTAAATTGATATTTGAACTGAGGTTTAGACAGAGTATCTATGAGCTTATATATGGAGAATGTAGATGAGTAAGATGGAGGTATAGTAAACCAAGATCCAGAGCAGTGTACCAGGGGTGCAAGTGCTGGAGCTGTGCAAAGCACAGGCTGAACTCTAAAGACTAAGCAAAAGCTTATTAACAATGAAATGTGAGATGGAATGAGTCAAGGTCTGAATAGACAAGGTAGTATAAATAAGGAAGTAAGTTCAGAGATCAACAGACAGGAGACTGGAAATATGGAGATAGACTTAGTGAATTTGTGGGATATGACAACTTGCCTTCAAGACCCTTCTATAGCTATTGTGCACTATAGGCCATCAATGACTGACTGAAGAGTCAAAGATAGTGTGGGAGGGTTTATATACTACATGAGATCTAATTCTAGCTCTGCTTGAATGTAACTAGGGCTGGCTGGAATACTATATAAGGAAAGGTGTGCTATGATGCAAGTGTATAGCAGCTAAGAGGCTAATATCATAGATGTGAGACCATATGGTGTGCTTGTGGGTGGTGCTCTGCAGCAAGTCCATGCTAGTGGCATGCTATGGTGACATTTGTTATGATCCTATCATATCCCATAATTTCACTAAGTCTATCTCTATATTTCCAGTCCTACATCCATTGATCTCTAATAATATTCCCTTATTTATACTATCTTGTCTATTTGGACTTTGACTCATATTGTTTTACATTTTATTATTAATAAGCTTTTGCTTAGTGCTTAGAGTTCAGCCTGTGCTTTGCACAGCTCTGGCACTTGCACCTCCAGTGCACTGCTCTGAACCTTAGTCTATTCTATCTCTGTCTTACTCATCTATGTTCTCTGTATATAAGCTTGTAGATACTTTGTTATAACCTCAGTTCAAATATTGATTTAGTTCCCTTCTCTTCAAGTCTAACAGCTTGACCTTTGCTCTTTCTTTCTCTTTTGCCAACAAGGCTAGAAGCTTGGCAAAGATGTGACACATAAGTCCTGTGTCAAAGCCTCATTTCTCCAATCTTTGTTCAACTTTCACTATACCTCCAGTACACCTCTGTGTGCCCTCATATAATCTCCAACTCTTTGACCACCTCTGCTGCTCAGACTTGAGCCAGAGAAGTCATGAACTTAACAGATCCACTCATCCTTGATGCTATGCACGGATCTTACTATGCTTTTTCCCTTATTGTCCTTGCCTGCTCACTAGCCCTTGCACTTCAGATACCATCCTCATGCCTTATGAAGCCTCTACTAGTGCTTCCTCCTTGCTATCCCCACTCCATGGCCCTCTATTAATGTATTTGGCCTTGTTCCTGTCTTGGCTCCTAAAACAACTTGAGCCTGAGCTGTCAAGCCTAGGGCTAGTAGTGGTGGTGGGAAGAGTTGTAGTCATTAAGGGGAGCCTTGCTGTTGTGAATCTTACTGGTCAGTCAATAGTGAGCAGGGGAGGTTAAGGGATATGTATACAGCAGTTCCATCATAACCTCCAAGACCCTGGTGATGTAGCAGTATTGAGGGTAAGGCTGGTGGTCATAGGCCACTATCCATCAATGATAGACTGAGGGTTTGGAGGGTAGCAGCAGGGGTTTATATACTATTACAGGGTTTGTATCTATTTGTACACTATTACTACATATGGTATCATAAAGGCAGGCACTGTTGCCTTATATGATCCGCAATGTCCATATGATCTTGATCTATATGAGCAGGACAGTGCTCAAGGCAATGCATGATGATGAGATATGGTGCAAGGGCTATGCAGCAGAATAGCCTCCAGGACTAAGGGCAAGTGAGGGTGAATGGCTATTGGTCATGAATTCAAGTGAGTCAGGTGGAGTTAGTGTTACAAACCCACTGTACTCAATGCTATACTTGGGCCCCACTACACTTTTTCCTTGACTTTGGCCCTTGTGCTCACTTGCTTACACTCCCTCACACACCCAGTAATTCATATGATGCCTTACAAAGCCCTTTCTAGTGCTCACTCTTCATTGCCCACCTTCTATGGCCTGGTTGTCATACTAGGCTTCACTCCTATCTCAGCCAGCAGTACTGGCTTCCTGCATGTGACCTACAGTACCACAGTCACCTGACATACAATCTGTCAGCAATATCTTGCAGCACAATCTCACCCCTGGACACATAACCCTGCATATGACATGATCTCAACCCTTGCATAGCCACTTGACATAGTCCCACATCTAGACCCCAGCCTCTCCCCTTGGTCTATAGCATAGTCCTTCTGCAGCACACCCACAGCACTATGACCCTGTGCACTGATGCACAAACCATAGACCAGCCTGGCTACAGATGCATAGGCATGACACATGTACCTGCATGTAACTGATGCTCCTGCAGCCCCAGCATTGGCTATTTGCCCCTTATGGACAATCCATGGTATATCACTGACCACAACCCTAAACCCTGACACTGCCACTGGCTCCCATATATTCCAGTCCTGCTCTGCAGTCCTGCATCACACTATAGTCACAACATCTTGCACTATGATTACACAATCACTCACCATCACACTATCCTCATTTCTTGGCCTATAGTGATACTCATGCACTGACTCTGCATGACTTGCCTTGGACTCATGACCAATAGCCAATAGCCCACATTCACAGCCTTGACCCAAGGACAATACTGCTGCACCACCTAACACTGCATCTCACAGCCCTAAGCATAGCCTTACTTGCACAAACCAAGACCTTCTTTGACTCTCATAGATTCACAGACCATATAAGGCAACAGAGCCTGCCCTCATGGACCATATGTAGTAATAGTGTACAAATAGACATAAACCATATAACAATATATAAACTCCCACTGCTACCCTCCAAGCCCTCAGTCTATCATTGATGGATAGTGGCATATGCCCACTAACTAGGTTATTTCACCCACTGCTCTGTGCCTTTGGCACAAAGTTATTTTAGTTGGAGGATGCTAGTTATGAGTCACACCATACATCTTAATCACAGTTCCTAGCTTTCATGTATGTACATTTATAAATTCTAACTCTCAAACAAA
>JBBPTI010000732.1:0-11087 GCA_038093995.1 Tylopilus aff. callainus
TTCAAGTTATCTTGGGTTTTCCCCTTAGTCCTCAGTTGATGCCTGGGCACCTGCTAGCTCTAGTCACTCCTCACTACTCGCTGTTCACACCAGCTTGCTACTCAGCCCCACCTAAGGGTTGTTTCATTATAACTTGAATCCTCTATGCTTCACCGTCACCACCACCACCCCAAAGCCCACATCAGTAGTGAGCTTAGCAGAGTCATCAGCCATCATTACTGACAGCCCTCTGCCCCAGTGAACCCCACCCAGATCTCAGTACTGCATCCTGAGTATGCACTCAACATCACTGCCCTTACCACCAGTGCCCACCTCTTTGTAGAGGAGCACCCCCACCTATTCACACAAGTTTTTGACCCCACCTCTGCTGCCGCACAGAGAGAAAGGAGGTTAGTAGGGGAATACAGAGAAGTAAAGAAGGAAGAAGAGGAGGAGTTAGTACTATCACCCTCACCCTCTCCCACTGTTAAGTGTGAGTCAACCTTGCCTGAGTCAGTCGACCCAAACGACCTCAAGGGTCCTTATTGCAACCCCACCTCACCTGACATCTGCTGCCACCTCAATGAAGAGTACCATCGTTGGCAAGAGAACTGCGCCAGGTTCTTAGTAGAAGAAGCCTGCCTTGCCCGCCATGAGAGAATCACCACAGCAAGAGCTGCCTGCTGCACTGCCGCTGCTACCCTTGTCTGACCTGATAATGGTCAGGGATGCCTTCGCCCTTGTGCATCTCTGCACTACCCTCGCTATTTTTAGCCAACTCCTAGTAGCCCCCACTACTATTACAATACCCCTTCTTGTACAAGCCTACCTGCACTTATTGACAGGTATTCTTCTCCACAACAACCCCCTTCTATGATAGTGCAGCTCCTGCTGCTTATAGTTACTTTTCTTATCGTCTTTTTTGCCTCCCTTTTTACCTACTTTCTTCTCTGACTTCTTTCTCTTGTCACATGAGAGCTCACTCCCCTCCAAGCCCAACTTGCCATCCGAGAAGGAGCCTACTCGATCACCTTTGGGTATGAGAGGCAGGCTATCCACGCTGAGGAAGAACAGCTGCAACAGAATTACAGCTGGTAGTTATTGAATAAAACACTTCTTTCCACTTAAACCTGAGTGACCAATATAGGACAACTGTTTACACGACTCCAACAGAAGGGGGACAAACAGAGATGACTGAGACCAATCAGCTGACCACAGATAATGCTGGTTAGATCCACCCTGTATAAAGCAACCAGGCACCCAGCCATAATCGAAGAATACTGAAGAAGAACCTGGGTGATCTGTGATGGAAAGAGAATTCAGATCTCAAAGACACACATAGCCCAACACTATGTTACAGTCCACACTCCAAATCCTTGCAGACCCAAACCTCACATTGGAGGACAAGATTGCTGCCGTTGCACTAGAGTTCACTACCCTAATCAAACAAAACCAGCAGCTCTACAACAGATGTGTTGAGGAACAGAAGAAGACTGCTGCCCTACTGAAAGACGTCACTACCCTTGAGCAGACTGTTACCAATCTAAGTAGCGCCACCACTGCAGGAGGGAAAGCGACATGAAAAGTAGAAGTCTTTGTGGACCCTGGAGACTATGAAGGATCTGTAGCCAAATTCGAGGAGTGGTGGGCTAAGATCAAGGCATGGCTCCATACGAACTGGTCCACCATCCTGCTGAATGTTACGCTCACAGCTACACTACATTCCATTCTTTCCTATATTGCCTTTTTTAGTCCCTTTGACCCACGCCACAGCACCACAACTCGGTATTGCCTGAGTCCCTTTCCCACACCAGCTAGCACAATATCCACAGCATTCTGGGCACCAGACCATGGTAGAGCAAAGGCCCGATTACCCAGATACTGATGCTGTCCGCAGCACTTAGGCAATCTGCAGTTGCAATGGTGCCATCGCTCGCCACCCTTTCCCACTCCAGTAGCGTTTACCCTGCAGCATCGCTGCCCTTGCACAGACCAGGCCAGTTTCTGTCTTGCATTTCCATATTTAGTATCTCAGCCTGCCCTCACTCACTTTAGGCTCCGCTTGAACCCCATTTGTAGTAGTATATAAGACCACCTGTATTATATCAGAGCCCCAATCAATTCTTCTTGGGTCTTCCCTTACAAGGCACCTGCATACTAGGAGATTGACTCACTGTTCCGTTTCGCTTCACTTTTGTTACACTCTGCTTCACGCCACCTAGTGCCCAGCACCCACAGTCATCTTCACTTCACACCTCCCAGTGCCTTGCACCCGAGGTCATTTCATTAAGAATTGATTCTCCTCTTCGCTGCTGTTGCCACTATCAACTGCCCCAAAGGCCCCACCCATCACCAACCTTTGTGCTATCAGTAAGCAAAGAAGTACCCACGTCCCCTTATTGATGTGGAAGGACACTAGTGAACGCTACACATGCCAAGTCAGCCCCCGCTGTTGTAGTTGGCAGCTCAACAGGTGGACAGTGTCTAGTAGTCGCCCCTTGCCCAGTTCACCCCATCAACCTCAACCTTCTCACCACCGTCACTTCCTGTCTTGAAGCCAACACTGCTGCTGCTGCTGAGAGAGAGCAGAGAGAGCTGTGGGAAGAGATTGACCAGGCAATAGCAGATTTCACCATGAGGTCCAGGGCTTCAGATATGCCCACACTTGTTTATCCCCCATTCCCAATCGCTGACACCAACCCAAACAACTTCATTCACCCCACACCACCTATCCCTTCGCCTTCCACTCTTTGCCAGCTCATCGCTGAAGCTGAAGAACAAACCCACCGCTATGAGGAGTATGCAGCCCACATAGAAGCCCAGCTCACTGCTCCCCTTCCCCCTTTCCCAGACTACCATGCCTGCTGTAGGCTGGATCGCCTTCACCACCCTTTCTATTTCCCACCATTCCACTCGCACCTGAGGAAGTCTGGGACATCCGGTACTGTACTGGTGCACAGTCTCAACAAGCCAGGCCACCTTTGCCCAAGAAACCTTCTGAAGTGGCCCAGCAAATTCCTTTAAATTTCCTTTTTGTACTTACTTGTCTTTGCCTTCCACCCTTTTTAGTTTTAGCTTTCTTTTCCAAGGATATTCCCACTTTTCTTTTGGTACTCCCTTTTAGCCTCTTGTTTTATTTCGTTCTTGTTACTTGTGTTTTGCGTTTATCGCCTACTCACCCGCATTCAATTTGATCGCAATACCCTTTTAGTTTCTTTACAGTTACCTTCAGGAGAGTACTCCCTTGTTATCGCTACCCCTACCTGCACACAAGGCTGCAACTTCCACTATGAAAACACCCCTACCAACTGGGCTGAGTCAGCACCCTAGGACGATTGGTAGACCTTTGTAATTTGCATTTGAACTAAAGTTCCTGGCAACAGCTATAGGGGGATTACTTAGCAAGCCGAGAGAACGATGCATGCATCCTGAAGGGAGAGTAATCAGGATCCTCAATAGGCTGCATCCAGGAGACTATCGAGATCAGAAGACTGTAGTCCATGTGAGACCTCTAGCGCCCCTCCTATTTGAAAGGCCCAGCCACAGCTGGTATAAGAAACACAAGGCACCAGTAATCAAGAAAGAAGTACACTTCCAATATGTCGCAGGTACTCCTCAATACCATTGCAAACCCCACTATTCCTCTACTGGACAAACTTGCTGCCATTGCAGCCGAGTTCACCACCGTCACCACTCAGAATATCCAACTTGCTCAATTGCTGCATGCGTCCAACAACAAGATTATCCATCTCGAGCAGCTAGTAATGGTGGGACAAGGCATGGTAGCCACTCTCCAGGGCCAGATCACTGCAGCAGGCCCTCTAGGTACCTTGAAGAAAGTTGAACTGTTCACAGACCCGGGCGAATACAATGGGTCCATTGCCAAATTCAAAGAATGGTGGGCCAAGATGAAAGCATGGCTCCACATCAATGCACATGTTGCCCCCACTGGAAGTTATGAAGCAGTTGTGGTGGTCTTGTCCCAGCTCAAAGGACCGAAAGCCGGCCCCTTTGCACAAACCTGCCTCGCCTGCAGAAATGCCTATCTATGGAAGGACTGCGAGGCTGAGATCAAAGGCCTCTTCTGCACTGCCAACCAGAAGGATTGGGCCTGCTGACAGCTTGAGGAGTTCAAACAGCAGAACATGCAGACCAACGACTTCTTAGTCTGCTGGGAAGCCCTATACCAGCAAGCACAAATTGACAACACGCACACAGTCCATCTCTTGGAGCAAAATACAGCCTGGCATATTATCCTACAGATATTCAAAGAAGGCAAGTGCCAGGACAAGCCGGCACTCTATCTGGATAACATCAGGAAGACCGGATGTGCAATGGAAGCACTTGGCTTCATAAGGGGGTATGAAAGGAAGGCCCCTGCAAGGATTAGCAGTTGAGGGTTAGCACAGGAGAACCTTGAAGAAGATGTGTATGCCCTCCCAAGCAGTGACGCCTGCACAAAGTGCTTCAATTGCAAACAAACCGGCCACCAAATTCGCAAATGCTGAAAGCCAAAGATAAACCAATGCCCAGCCTGTAAGTTTGTTCATGGTGGGCACAGCGCTTACTGCACCAAAAGGAAGACACTGCGGAGGATACTGCTAGCAGAGAATAAAGAATTCACAACCAGAGAACCCCCGGTAAGGATTGCTGAGTTGGCAGGAGAAATACGCAAGAGGGACAACCCGGAGATGGGTTCAGATTTTCCAATCAAAGGATCCCAGATGAAGGGAAAAGGCAGGGCCTAAGGAACACGTCAGGTGTTCCAAAGGCCAGTAAGATTCCAAACAAGCACACCCCTATCACCCATGTTATCATGTCTAAAGATCGAGAATGGTGTATCCCCCTTAGATTGCCCGGTCTAGAGGAGTCTGCTCCCCAGTGGCTCAGCAGCAACTGTGAACCAAATGCCATGCTTAATTCCTCTAACAAGTATATGCCCCCTCACATGCACAAAGAAATCCTGACTCCTCACACGCACAAAGAAATCCTGACTCCTCCCCTGCAGATATACATACTAGGGCAGCAAAAGAGAAAGGAGATACTCATGCAGGTACAGATCAAAACCTGCACTGGCGACTTCATCCCAGTGTCTGCTTTGCTTGATAGCAGCACCCAATCTTCATTCATACATCGAGAGTATGTTTGCCAAAACCATATCCCTACTGAAGAACTCCCACAGCCCATATATGTCTATAACACTGATGGAACCCCGAACAAGGCAGGGCCTGTAACCCATGCGGCCACTGTTCTATTGGAATACCAGGGTCATGTAGAAAAGACCTGGGTAGAGGTAACCAATCTAGGAAGCAAAGATCTGATTTTGGGATATACATGGCTAAAGGAACACAACCCACAGATTAATTGGAAAACCGGTACTGTATCCATGCCGGACTGCCTGGAGTTATGCAACTACTCTGGGGTATTGCAGGTCATCCACCAAGCAGAAGAACTGGAAGTCTGGGTCACAAAGGAGCAGTGGAGCACCGGACAAAAGCAAGAAGGAAAAACTCCACGAGAGTTAGTACCCCCAGTGTACCACTGCTACCTCAAGACCTTTGAGCAGAAGGAGTCTGAGTGGATGCCAATTCAAAAGCCATGGGACCATGCTATTGAGCTAAAAGACACTTTGTCCCCTGGAAAGGCTGCAATATCCCCCTTAGTCCGCAGGAGCAAAAGGAAGTAGATGACTTTGTGGATGAGCAGCTCGCTAAAGGGTATATCTGGCCCTCCAAGTCTGAACAGACCTCCCCAGTCTTCTTTGTGCCAAAGAAAGATGGTCAAAAATGCATGGTGCAGGATTACAGGTATCTCAATGAGCACACAGTTTGCAACAACTACCTGCTTCCACTCATTGCCCAGCTAATCGATAAGCTTCGCACTGCTCACCTCTTCACCAAGATGGATCTCTGCTGGGGTTACAACAATGTCCAAATAAAGGAAAGAGATGAATGGAAGGCTGCTTTCACTTGCCACCGTGGCGCGTTCAAGCCATTAGTAATGTTCTTTGGCTTATGCAACTCACTGGCCACATTCCAGACCATGATGAACAACATCTTCGCTGATATGGCTGAAAATGTCATGGTATACATCGATGATCTGCTCATCTTCAGTCCGACCGACAACCGGAAGGCCCATGAAGCAATAGTCCTGGAGGTCCTGAAATGGCTAGAAGAAAATGACCTCTTTGTTAAGCTGGAGAAATGCACTTTCAGAGTAAAGGAATTGGAATTCCTCTGAATGATTGTGGGAGTACACAGGGTAAGCATGGACCCAAGCAAAGTTACTGCCATAAAAGAATGGCTGATCCTGACCACAGTCTGAGGGGTTCAGGCCTTCTTAGGCATGGCAAACTTCTACTGCCACTTCATACAAGACTTTGCCCATATTGTGCAGCTGCTCCATGACCTGACTAAAAAGGATGAACCCTTCTGTTGGACCGACCAGTGCCAAGCAGCCTTCGACTGCCTCAAGGAAACCTTTACCACTGCCCCCATTTTAGCCTACCTGGACCACAACAAGAAGTATTGGCTTGAGTGCGACGCCTCCTCCTATGCAACTGGGGGAGTTCTATTGGTCAAAGAAGATGAGAAATGGCATCCCGTAGCCTATGCCTCACATGCGATGACGCCGGAAGAGCACAACTACCCCATAGCCGATAAGGAAATGTTGAGCGTGATTAGGGGTTTGGAAGATTGGTGACACTATCTGGAAGGGGCTGAACAGCAGTTCAAAGTGTGGAACGACCATGAGAACCTCAAGTGATTCATGACCAGACAGAATCTCAACTAAAGACAAGCCCAATGGGCCCAATATCTCTCCTGCTTCAACTTCAAATGGTATCACAAGTCCGGCTCGACCATGGGAAAAGCTGACGCCCTGTCGTGGAGGGAAGATTTGGCAGTATGGGATTCTGAGGATAACCATGATGTGGTGGTAATACCCCCCGAACAGATACAGGTCCGGCGCACCAGGGAAAAGAACACAAGGAAGGAAGGAGAGAACATGACTGAGGAAGCCATGGTTTTGCACCATTCCAGAGATAGGCTAATGGATCAGATCTTCCATGAAACCATCAAGCTTCCACACCTGGTGCAAAAGAGGTTGGAAGGACAAGGGTACCACATTGAGGATGGATGCCGGATGAAGAATGGCAAAGTGTATGTACCCCCAGCTTGCAGACCCAAGATACTCCACCTCCATCATGATGTGCCAGTAGCTGGCCATCCTGGGGTTGCATGAACTGTAGAGCTACTCCAGCAGCACTACAACTGGGCCTCCCTAGCCATCGATGCCGCCAACTATGTGAAGAGATGTCTGAGGTGCGCCCAAGTCAAACCCTCTAACAAACCATCCACCAGGCCCCTCCAGCCATTATCCATCCCCTTGGGGCCTTGGCAGGACATATCAGTAGACTTCATCACCAGACTCCCTCTCTCCAACTCTTACACTGCCATACTCACTGTTGTAAACCACTTCTCCAAAGCGGTTGAACTCACCCCATGTGACTCCACCTGCACCTCCCTCAACCTCGCCAATATCTATTTGCACCATGTTTGGAAGCATCACAGCCTCCTGAAGTCCATCATCTCAGATCGGGGCCCCCAGTTTGCCTCCCGCCTCATGACAGATCTCTGCTGCCAGCTCCAAATAGACCAGTGGCTCTTAACTGCATTCCACCCACAGATCAATGGACAAACCGAACAGATGAACCGTGAGGTAGGACAATACCTCTGGACTTACTGCACAGACCACCCAGACTCCTGGAGCAACTGGCTCCCCCTCACACAGTTCACCATTAATTCCAGGATATCATCCACCTCCAGTAAATCCCCCTTCCAGCTCATTCACACATATGCCCCGGTTCTCAGAATTGAACCAACTGTCACCCAATCCCCCACTGCCAACAATCTAGCCAACCAATATGCTGACCATCTGGCAGAAGCCCAGGAACAACTTCGCACCTCACAAGATACAATGAAGTGAGCAACAGCCGGTAAGCATTCTCTGGCCCCCTTCTATGCAATTGGGGATAGGGTTTGGCTATCCACTGAGCACCTCTCCATTCCAGGCTCACCAAAACTCACTGATCGCTGGATCGGGCTGTTCCCTGTCATTGGTCTCGTCGGCCCTAATGCAGTCCACCTCAACCTCCCCACCTCCTATCATATTCACCCTGTCCTGAATGTCTCACGAGTTAAACCGTTCATAGCCCTGCTTCCTGGTCAGCACCCTCCTACCCCCAATTCCTCTTCCCTGGCTGCTGACCCCACTACACCTGAATACAAGGTCGAGTATATTGTCGACTCCCGCTTGGCTGGCCGTGGCCTTCAGTACTTGGTTCATTGAAAGGGGTATGATATCTCCGAGTGGACTTGGGAACCCTGGTCTAATCTCACTAACTCCCCAGATGCCCTCGCCACCTTCCACCATGCCCACCCTTCCGCCCCTTGTCCTGTCTCTCACTCCACCATTTGCGCTATCTTCCCTTCTGCCCATCTGGAATCTGGGCCTTAAGGAGGGGGACGTGTTATGCTCACAGCTACACTATGTTCCATTCTTTCCTACATTGCCTTCTTTAGCCCCTTTGACCCATGCCACAGTGCTGCAACTCGGTATTGCCTGAGTCCCTTTCCCACACTGGCTAGCACAGTATCCACAGCATTTCAGGCACTGGACCACAGTAGAGCAAAGACCTAATTACCCAGATACTGATGCCATCCACAGCACTTAGGCAATCCACAGTTGCAATGGTGCCATATGTCACCACCCAGTTGTATGCCAATAGCGATGCTTGCGCATTGCATACCATAGTACACCATCTGTTCCCACTCCAATGGCGTTAACCTTGTGATGGCGCCATCGCTCGCCACCCTTTCCCACTCCAGTAGCGTTTACCCCGCAGCATCGCTGCCCTTGCACAGACCAGGCCAGTTTCTGTCTCGCATTTCCATATTTAGTATCTCAGCCTGCCCTTACTTACTTTAGGCTCCACTTGAACCCCATTTGTAGTAGTATATAAGACCACCTGTATTATATCAGAGCCCCAATCAATTCTTCTTGGGTCTTCCCTTACAAGGCACCTGCATACTAGGAGATTGACTCACTGTTCCGTTTCGCTTCACTTTTGTTACACTCTGCTTCACGCCGCCTAGTGCCCAGCACCCACGGTCATCTTTGCTTCACACCTCCCAGTGCCTTGCACCCAAGGTTGTTTCACTGAAAAGCTATGAGGCGGTAACAGCGGTCTTATCCTGATTGAAAGGGCCGAAAGCCAGACCCTTTGCCCAAACATGCCTCTGACAGGGCCAAAACTATACATGGGATGAACTTGTCCAAGAAATGGAAAGTCTATTCCACTCTGTGAATCAGAAGGACTGGGCCATTGCCCAACTTGAGCAGCTCCGTCAAGGTACCCTCCAAACGGATGACTTCCTAGTGTGCTGGGAGGCACTCTACCAGATGGCTGGAATTGATGACAGTCATGCGATCCACCTTCTAGAGTGAAATACTGCCCACCACATCATCCTTCAGATTTTTAAGGAAGAAGCCTGAAAATCCACCCCGGCAGACTACCTACAGAATATCTGAGATGTAGGTTGTGCAATGGAAGCTCTCATGTTCATATGGGGGTGCCCGCAGACCTATCAGTCCCACAGAGACCAAATGAAGGTAGACCACTTCAAAGAAATGGGTGATGAAGATGTCTTTGTGATACGAGGAAGCGCTGGCAAGTGTTTCAACTGTAAAGGAAGCAGGCACATGGCCTGAGACTGCAAGAAACCAAAGAACCAGTGCTCCAAATGTCATTTCCATGGAGGAGGACATCAGTTTAGCTGTAAGAAGAGGCAAGTACAACAAGTCGCCTTAGCAAAGGATGAAGAACGGGTCACTGCAGCCCAGGAACAGGATTTTCCCAATGCTGAAAATGAGCAGAAGGGAAAAGGCAGAGCCTAGGAGACGATCTGGGTGTCTCACAGGCTAATAATTGTTTCTTGGTGGAACTAACTAAGCTCGTGTCTGTACTAATAACCCTAGTATCTAATGTAACTGGTCTAGGGGGGTCTCCTAGTAAGCCCAGCAGGGACCAAGATACTAAACCTGTGCTTAATTCCCCTAAATCCACCACCAAAATCCCAGAACCACTAAGAATGTATATGAGGGTAATCCACAAGGGGAAAGAGATAAAACTAACCATACAGATAAAACCCTCAACAGAACAACAATATGTCACAGCATTGGCCTTGGTAGACAGTGGGGCCAACCTAACACTTATAAATCAGGACTTCATACGGAAAAACCACATCCCCACACTCACCACATGCCGAACCATTATCATGCACAATGCGGATGGGTCTGAAAACGCTGGAGGGAGAATCACAGAAGAAGTAGAGGTCTATTGCAACGTAAACGGACATTGGGAACTACTCTGAGCATATGTATCAAACATTGGAAGCAATGACATCATTCTAGGTTACCCATGGCTCCAGGAGCATAACCCCCAAATTGACTGGAGGACTGGACGGATTGAGTTCAGAGGCTGTCCAGAGACCTACAATTATGAGAGGGAGAATCAGGCCATGCATGAGAACAAGGTAATGGAAGTAGGGCATGCCAAAGAAAGAAGCTGAATAAAGGAGCAACAAAGGATCTTGGCAATGGAGGACCCCCTTAAGCTTATACCTTCCATCTACCACTGATATCAACAAGTGTTCTCTCAAAAGGAGTCAGAAAGGATGCCATTATGGAAGCCCTGGGACCACGCAATAGAACTAAAAGAAACATTTAAACCAAAGAAGGGATGGATCATTCCCCTAAGCCCGAACGAGCAGAAAGAAGTGGAGGACTTTGTTGAGGACCAACTACAAAAGGGATACATCTGCCCATCAAAGTCTGAACAAACATCACCAGTATTCTTTATTCCAAAGAAAGACAGATGGAAATGAATGGTGCAGGACTACTGGTATCTCAATGAACATATTGAAACAACTCGAGCCTGAGCTGTCAAGCCTAGGGCTAGTAGTGGCGAATGCCGGTAAGCGATGGTGAGAGTTGCTGCGTGTCTTCAAGGGGAGCCTTTGCTGTTACTGATCTTAGGTTCGTACAAT
>JBBPTI010000733.1:0-11080 GCA_038093995.1 Tylopilus aff. callainus
AAGATCATCGTCATCGTCATCGTCCTCATGAGTGAATGACCTTGGAACCATGGCAAGCCAAATTTCTTCCTGGTGGTAGCTCCCGATGTATAGCATTCGACCTGCTGGGTCAAACCCAAGTTCGGAATGGCGGGCGCGCCACATACGATGTCGCTGGTGGAGATCCAGTTTGAAGGTGTAGCTCGGATCTGCCCGTGTTGTCGGAAGCACCGCGTGAAGTCCCTTTTTTCCTGAAACTAGAAGGAAGTAGTCGAGGTAGTGGGTATTGGCTCCCCATACCAAATTGGGGTCCTCTCGGTCATGCAAGAACTCGTCATCAACCTTTACCCTTGAGCGACTTCGCATTCTCACTGTCGCCGCCACCACTCGTTTCTGTTCAAATTCATGCTTGAGCTGGGATAGGCGCACTTCTGTTATGCGAGTGCGATGGAATGCCTCAATTCTTGTTGCGTCATCCCACTTGTCAACCGAAATTGCACGCTCAATATCGAGCTGTCGGGCTGCATCGTCGGCCTGGAGTTCATCTGGGATATCCGCGACATCAAATTGTCCTCTTTCAACACTGTTTTCATATTTGGGTCAGTAATACAACCCAATGCAATATCTTTTTTGACCACATACTCGATTGTTCGGTTAAGTTGCCCATCTTCCATTTTGCGTTTCTATGGAAGTGTGTATCCCAAAGAGTTACAATGATGCTTTTGTTGGTTTTTGACCTCTCTCGCTTGGTACTCGCTTGTACGTCTATTGGTAAAACATCACCCCACTCTTTGCTCACTTTTTAGTCGTCATTACACAGTTCTGTGGAAACCAGCTGTAGCCAACGGCAGAAACACTGAGACAGGCGGACACGAAAGAACAGGACCATGCTCTGTAGGGCGACTACAAAGTACTGGACAAAGGCTACTACACCTATCTGTATGGTGAACGCATTGTAGATATACAGCGTGCATGTGACTAGTGTGCCAACGGGCTTACACCCTCCCAGCCTCCGAAAAAGCCTAAAAACGGTCCAATATCAGCGGCCAGAAAGATGCAAACGAAGAGTTAAAATTAAAAGAGAAATAAGAAAATCACCAAGAATCCGAGTCGTTGTCGAGGTCGTCATGCAGGTAGTTGTTCTCGCTGTCCGAGTCGCTGCTATATTCCTCAAGGACAGCAGCAGCAAGCATGACAATGCCAACCTGGATGTCCATGGCAGGTTTGGGAACGATGGAGGCGACAGGAAGATCCCGACCAGACGAAGGAGAGTGACGAGGAGGAATTCCACGTTTAGGATAACCAGGGCAGGTACGAGCTTGATGCTCCTTCCAATCTTGATCACCGGGCTTCAGCCGGCAGTGGTAACAACCACCAGCAAGGTGCAGCTTCTCACGCACAGTACAGGAAAGATCAGGCAGTGGGTAGTCTGTCCGTGATGTAGGAACAGGCGGGGGCACGACAGACTCAGGAGTCGTCTTCAGAGAGCCACCAGGAGCACTGCCGTCTTCGCATCCTGTGCCCTGGGATCGCCCCTACACCGTCTCTGGTTCATGTACAGAAAATATGGTTGGTCCGATTCGCCCAGTATGGCCTCAACTCGACCGTATAACATGGTGAGCATATTTGTCTGCTCGGGTCCAACTGACTCATCTAGATTTCATTTTCAGTCATCCTTGATAATGCAGTGGGTTTGGGTGGTCTATGAGTCATCATGGGTCGTTGGTGGGTGGTGTGGACGCCTCAGGTACGCCCGTTGTTCCATTGCGCCTGTATCGCTGGTCCTGACCTCCACCGGCTGGCAGCCATGTTCTAACTCGTTTCAAGTCGTAGCGCGTGCTACTTGTTGCGCCATCCTTACCACCTCGTCTCCAACCTATCCGGTCGCCATCTCCGTCATTCCCGTGTTTCCAATCGCGCTCCACGGTTCCCGTTCTGTCTCCCTTGATCAATTGGCCTCCTGGCCTGGTACCGAGACTTGGCGCGTTCGTGTCGCCGCTGCTGCCATTCTTCCTGCCTCTAGGACGTCCCGAATACCTGTGGGAGTTGCCTGGTGCACCCGCTCCGCTGCCCAGCACATCTGGCTTGTCTGGTGCCCTCCTTGGTGAGTCCTCCTTGTCCATTCGCAGTCTTTCAACTAGCCATCCTCCTTGACTTACAAATCCCGCAATCATGTGCCCTTCAACCGCCTCCCAACGTCGACTTTGTAGTCAGCGAGTTGGTTAAATCCCTGAGTTTTTCCAAACGTTTGACGCTTTCAATGGTACCTGTTACTTGTGCGGCTTTACCGGGCCATGAAAATTTCTTGGACAATGTGACTGGCTCGCTATGGACGGTCGCCAAGCTACCCCAGAATTCCGCCTGGTGCAAGAGACCGACTTCAGGCTGCTGTTAAGGGGGTATGCCATTATTTCTCGAGGGTCTTCTGTACTTGCTCCTAAACCCGCACCATTTTCCATACCCAATTGCAATCTACAAATCACCCCGTCCTGCAACCAATATTTATAATATGACATGCTCAACCTTCATTGCATATCGCGTGGTAGGCTGTCGAAGTCTGCGTGGGTCCCACAGTGGCCAAGGCAAAGTGGGTGTGTGTCGAGCTCAAAAAGATTGAGACACTTCCGGGCGGAGGTCAAGCGAATTCATACTTTGACCATGTCGGGCCTAGCCCCATTACGCTTTGGCAGTCGGGTGAGGATTACTCGGTCCTGCAATCTGTGTGTGATAACGTGTTACTCTTTGTATGGGTATTACTGACAGCGTGATAGCAAGATCTCCCCTTCTTAATACATATCTCGGAATCAATACTGCCTAGCATTGCATTGGACAGAGGTGGTGAGCTTTCTAATGTGTAGCTCGATTCCATTCTGTGTCACTGAAATATTCTGTGAAGCAGGTATTTGATACGGACTTGTTGCAACCGTATGCACACCAGGCCAAAAGTGAGTCCTTTTCTAGAAGATTTAGGTCATGATCTCTGATTGCTGCCAGGTGTTTCTTCCACTGTTGCAAAGCGACTGTAATATCAGAGGCTACAAAGATCATTATCGATAAACATGAGCTACACTCGATCTGGCCTGTCTACTCCCATCCCGAATCACATTCTGTTCACCAAGATGGTGTCCACCTCACCGTTGACTGGGGACAAACATGCTACGGGCCCGTTGATCGCGTCTCCGTCATGGCAATTCTCAAATCTGACGGTGTCCAGCCTGTCCTACTCCATGGATTTGAGGTCACGTTGAAAGAAACTACCATGTTTCATGCTGGTCCTCAGGCAAGCTCAAGACGGAGTGGACCGCAATCCAGGGTAGCCAACATTGGGGAGCAAAAGGTTCCACTCAACGCGACGTTGTATAATGGTACACAACACAAAGCTGAATTGGGGTGTTTAATCCCCGCTACGCACATGACAACAACGTTAAATGCAGCAAGACATATTGACATAACTTATTTCATCATTGTGAGGGCGTGGATTGGGTCAATGCAAAGCGTCACGATGGAGTTGCCTGCCCTTGTATCAAACTGGCCTCGGAGAGTAGACTTACTATGAGCTCGGTTCAGGGACAGGATTGACTGAAGTGTCGCCCTGGTTTCCTAGGAATGTTTCGGAGGAAGCAATCAGGTATGTTGTTAGAACCCCCGCTCCTGCACGACTTGTGTTGATCAACCTCGATGTCATCATAGACGCATTGATCTTGCACCCAGTTTATGTGTAACCTCGCCGTCAAGCCCAGCAGCAACTGTACCAATCACTACCTCCATCACTCGACCTAGATCAGCTGAGTCCTACACCCAAAATGTTTCCAATCTTGCTTCTAGCTACAGCGAATCTGGCAACAACTCATGTTTACCTCCACTGCCCAAGCAGTCTGTCCAGTATAGCACCGCACTGACGGGAAAAAATGGCACCGCAAACACACAACTAGGCATGGATAAACTTGGAGCTCTTGGGGATAGTTCTGGATCCAGAGCGACCATCGATCACCCAGGGTACAGTTTTCGAGGCGACCGACTTCTCCAGGGGGACTGGGAGGTATTCAAGATGTCCTGGGAGGTGCAGGTACAGAGACAGGTCAGGGTGCTGTCTCATCATGGCCTTTGGTCGTGGGACAAAGACGACCGAGCGCAAATGCCCAGAACTGGTTAATGATCACGCATATCAGTGAGAAAGATGCTGAGGAGGGGATCAGCCCCTAGGTATTGCCTCACACGCGTGGTTCACAGAAGGCATGGCCTACAGCTGAGAATGAGAAGAAGATATTGTACGACAGTGCTGTGGCTAGAGTGCAGAGGATACAAGGCACGGCTGCAATGGCAAACGCAACACTACCTAATGACGTGAGGGTGATATTTCATTACATGTTCATGCGTCTGACAGATATGATCAGATCCCATCCAGTGTGACTTCCACCCCTGCCGTCACACCCAAAAAATCGTCCCCCTGGCCGATGGCAGAAGCAGAAAAGGTTCGATTGTATGAATGGGCTCAGGCAACTGCAAAATGCACACAGGCATTTGGTGTATCCTCCCCATCTATCCATAGTTGTAGCAGCTCAGAGGCAAACTCTCCTGGCTCTCGTGAGAAACAGGGCCTGTCTGGTGTCGTGCTGGGCCCCGCCATCTCAGCTGGAGTTGCCTTATACCAACAAGGAGTCTCTTCAATATCGCTCAATGTGAATAATTGCCCTACCACACCGAACAGCCAGATTCCTCCCCCCTCTCTGCCATCATTGATCACGTGAGTGCCCCACTATCCTTCGGCTGAGGAAGAGAAAGCGGTGCCGAGGCATTACCACGAGGCAAGGCTCGCTGTGGATTGGAATCAGAACATACAGTTTACATCCATGGAGGGTATGGGTGCTAGCTCCTCGGCTGAGGCTGCCATGCCTGTATTTTATGATACTCTGTACCCGGAAGCCAACAGATCGGGCCAGGCAAGCAGATTGGATATGCCTCCTCCATTTGACTCTTCGGGTAGCAGCAGTCAGCCTTGCTGCTTGAACAAGAAAGAGAGGCTGAGGAGACAGTATGAAGCCCAGGATGCCGCGGCACTTGCTGACCAGGTACATGCACCAGAGCAAGATTACTTTTCATTGCCCTCGCACATAGCTAGGGCCCCTTCATATAGTGGTCCACCTGCCAAAGAGAGTAGATCGTTGGAGAAGGAAGCTCTGAGAAGGAGACTTGAGGAACAGGACAGAGTTGCACAACTTCTGCAGCAGCAACAACTACCCCCTTGGACACCACCACCTGTCAACAGCGCACGCGCCCTGCCCATCCCACCAGCATTGAATGACTTCAAACCCTTGACAGCAGCAGAGAAGAAGGCACAACTACATGCAAAGTATGAAGCTGAACAACAGGCAATGGTCAACGGTCATATAGCAGAAGCACCCCCTTCATGCCACCTGTATGCTACTGCAATGCCTACAAGTGAGGCTCCCCCACCCCCACTGCTAACTATATACAAGAAACACAAGAAGCTGATCTGCGTGGATGGTACTATGACAGCCTGGATGTTGGTCTGGCAAGTGCACTCAATATTGACACCTGCACCACCACAGCTATCATCTCCTGTGCCTAACCCTCACTTGGATATATGAGCATTCTTGCTGTTCAAGGCTGGGTTAGGGTATGATTTACCTGCAGCAATGGCATCACCCCCACCTGTGTATGGACATCCCCAGCATCCACTGCCACTGCCACCAGTGGGACAATACCAACATCTCTCTGGGTAACCTCTTTCCTCCATATTTGATAATATATTATACTCTTGTTCTTGTCTCATTTTTCATTGATATCCCTTTTACTGGCTGTTGGTTTAAGAGCCATTCTCATTCGTCATCTTCATACCTTTATTTTTTGCATACATATAGTACTCCCTCTTTTATCAATACAATCTTCCTCTTTATCAAGGCCATTGTTGATATTCCCACACATCTGTCAACTGACTGCCTGTCTGCTATGCATATGATCTATCCATCTCCTTGTGCTTTTGCATTACCTGATCAGTGGGTTGTTGCTATATATGGCTCATTGGCTGTGTTGTAATATTGAAGGCACTCTCCAGAGAACATCTATCACTGGCAGAAATGAATGGGTCCTATAATGACATAAATAATTTGGCCCTCTTATTGGCTCATATGAGCACCTGAGTGAACTTATAACATGAGTGCATGCAATGGATGCTCATGAGAGTCTCCACATGCATGACCTGGATCTGCCATTGGCAGCTTGGTTGAAACATAATCAGCTTGATCCACCTATTTCTAGGCAGGGAGTAGGAACAGCAATGCTGAGGTGGACCTAACCACATAGGTTGCCACTTTGCCAAATGATATGATCTCATCAGCAAAACAACCCTTCTTTGTAGTGTCTGTAAAGTCTTAGAAATGGGTGACCTTCCTGTATGAACATCTGTACAGACTCTATAGGCAAGGGTTTATTTGCTGATGCTGAGACTAGGGTCCTGGGAAGCCTGGTGGCAGGGATTGCCTGACTATTAGGATAGGGTCCAGGATAGAAAATAATAGACTGCTAGAGGCCAAGGCTGAGAGACTTCAAATCAAGGTTAGATGATCATTCAAGTTGCTGTAAATGCCAATCCATGTCAGTATTCCCTAAGGCAGTTAAGATTCAAGAGCTGAAATATTAATGAAAATGTGTGAAAATATACAGCAGCTAGCACTGCAACATGAGGGTAACATGGCATATGTTAAACATTGCATAAAATTCAAGTTGACCTTCTCTGGGGCCATAGTCAGGGGCTTTTGGTCACTAGTCCTCACCAAAACTGGCATTTTGCATCCTGTTCTTCCTTGCATCTTGTATGCCTTTGGATTCTTTGTCTGACTGGAGCAAGATAATTTGTTGTGCAATCCTCTTTTTCATTTCTTTCCCCAGGGTTATTGCATCAGCTATGAGTAGTTCATGTGATCTCACTGGCAGATGTAGCTTTGACTGTCTGACTGCCTGTGCTTGCAGATACTCATAATGCTTTTTTAACTCCTTAAGCTTTTGTCTCAGATCCTATCAATGCAATGCTATGTATGAAGCAGGGATCACTGGATGAGATACATACCTGTCGTGCCACCTCATGGACTTTTTGTTCTTATTCCAACATTTGTGCCCATTTCTGTCATATGCTGGTTAGACTTGCAATGCATTATATAATATGCATATCTGTTGTGCTGCCTGACAAGCCCCTTGTTCCTCTGTTCCAAATCCTATTGTGGATATTGAAATGACCTTAGTGACAAGGGTGTATAGTATATAGTGGGTGGCTATTGGAGGTGAATGTGAGTAGTGGAGATAAGTGCAGTAATTTGCTGCTAGGTGCCCTCAAAAGTAAGGGAAAACCCAAGTAGACTCAAATGGAAAGCCTTTGGGTGCTGGATTGCCAGCTATGTATACTATCACAGGGGTTTGCACATATTTATATGCTACTGCTATAAATGGTAACACTTTAGGGGAGGTGTGAGAGTGAGGGAGTTATACTACTGGCCAAAGGTGAGTTGCTTCTAGTTAGTGTTGTGCTGGGCTTATTTAGGCTGGGCCAAGCTGGGCCACATGGTGGAGCTTATCATGGCCTTTGGCCTGGCTTCTAAGATGCCTGGGCTGCAAGCCAGGGTCAGAGCTGGGGTACTACTGTACTTCTTTAATGCTTCACTACATGTCCAGATAGTACCATAAACTATACATTAGTATGAACAAACCCTCATTACTCTATGCTGGCCACCCTCAACCCAAAAAGTCAAATTAGCATATTATGAATGGCAACAATGGCACAAACAGTCAGCCTAAGCAAGCCACACTTCTCTCAGAGATATTGAGAATACAGCCACACCTGAGCTTCAGTCTCACCAACATGTGCAAACTGCTGTGCAAAAGGACCTGCTTACCCATACCTCTCCTAACCCTTGAACCAACCTAGATGACATCAATCATGGCTCTCCCTCTCTTGCATCACTGGGTTCTGGCTCACACAAATGCAAGAATACTGCAATAGACCCTTATCAACTCAAGTTAGACCAGGATGGTGAAGATGGAGAACTGAAAAACTCATTTTGACCAGAAAAAGGTAAGACTACCATCTGCAGCTTGTTATGGCCACTACAGTCTACACCCCTTTCACTCCCTACATTTCCTTCCTTAGCCCTTTCATCCCACACCACTATGCCACAACTCAGCTACCAACACACCTGGAACCTGTATGGCCATGCCTGCTTACAGCATCTGTGCACCCAAATGAGGTAGAACCAAGCCACAGTTACCTAAGCAAGGAGCATGCCTTCAGCATGCAAGCTTGTGACATTCTGCAGTCCATAGTCTGTAGTCCACAGTAAGCACACCATCACTCACCATCCTGGTGGAACCATTCATGCACCAACTGTGTAAAGCCCACTGGCACTCTGCTCCTCCCCTCTCATTTCTCACACCTTCCCTAAAGCATTTCAGGCAGAGCTAGTGTACAAATAGCACCATACATGTACCAGTATATAAACCCCCAATCTAACACCCAGGACTCCCTATTCAAGTCTTCTTGGGTCTTCCCTCACAAGGCACCCACCAGCAAAGATGCTCAATCTCCCTATCTGCTACTCTCACCACCACCAGTAGCACACTACACAACCCATGCCTACACAAGGTTGTTTCATTAAGACTTGAATCTCCTGCTTTGCTGTTGCTAGTGTTGCCACCCAAAAGCACCCATTTTATCACAGTGAGCCCACTAAACCATTGGAACAGAATTTGTTAACCCAGTGATGAATGCTAGTGAATGTTACACATGCCAAGTCAGCCCCTGCTGTCTTCTTGGCAGGAAGACCAGTTAGACAGTGTCTAGTCATTGCCCCTCACCCAGTCCATGCCATCAACCTCCCCTCCTTGCCACCATTGCTGCTTGTCTCAAAGAAGGTACCCACATTGAAGAAGAGCATGCCCAAGCAGAGCTGTGGGAGGACATTGATAGGCTGTTAGAAGAAGTAAGAGAGGTGAGAGAAAAAGAAGAGTGAGATAGGACAGAGTTAGAGAGGGCTGCATCCCCCTACCTCATCTACCTGGTAAGTCTGGTCCTAAGTGAGTGGGACCCAAACAATTTACCAGAGCTCCTGGCACCTCCCCTTTCCCCCCATACCATTGAAATCCATGAGCATCAAGAAGCCCTTGTTGCCCTCACCCCTGCCTACCAACAAGCTCTTGCCCAGCAGCCAGCCCTACTGGCTCACCCCTGCTGTGACAACCATCACCCCCCTACTATGTCTGCTGCCCCAAGTACCATAAGTACCTCACTCAACAAGACATCTGCCAGCACCAATGCAGTGCCCAAACTGAATGCTATGCTGCTCTATCCCAAGTCATCCACTTTGCAGATGAATCCAGATGCCTCCATCCTCATGCAGTATTATGCTGCCCTTCCCACCTTGCATGATCATTATGGTCATCTACCTCTTTACCACCCTCTACTTTGTACTTTTTCTAGTATCCCTTTGGTTTGTATTCAAACTCATTGAATTAGTTGGACAAGAAATAACTCCCCTCCTCTTTTCATTTCATGTTAATAATAACCAGGTTACTGCAAGTTTAGGGTATCAGAGACCACCCATTGGAGATGAGAACATGGGCTGGTAGTTAATCAATAAATTTGTCTTAATCTATTGCTGTTATGCACATGCACAGGCACCAGTACACTTTTTTCCTTGTTTGTCCCTACACTTCCTTCTGTAGTCCTCTGCTCCCATGCCACCAAGTTGCACCTCAGTCTCTGGACTTACCTGGCTCCAAGCCCCTGGGACATGCTTACAGCATACAGGCACCTGACCAGGGTAGGGTAAGGCCCCATTTACCTAAGCAGCCCAGCCACTGAATTGTGCCACACTTATGCCACTAGCATGCAATCTTGCACCACCCATATGCTATCACCCTGGCCCAATAGTGGAATATGTGCCACTCACACCATAGCATGCCATCAGCTCCCATGCTAATAGCAATACTCCCACAAAGCATGCCATAGTACACAATCCCAGCTGCACTCCCATGGTAAGCATCCCCTCCAATAGCAATAAGACCACTATAGTCCATGTCTTCCTGAGTCCAGCCCTAAACTATTTAAAGCAGAGTCAGTGTAAAAATAGGACCAAACACTGTACTAGTATATAAACCCATGCCTTGCAGCACAGTTTCCCTAATTGAGTCTTCTTGGATCTTTCCTCAATGGGCATCTAGCAGCAAAGTTGCTCAAGTTCCATTAGCATTCCACTACCACTACCACTAGAAGCATACTATACAGCCCATCCTAGTACAAGGTTGTTTCATTAAGACTCAATTCTCCTCTTCACCACTGAAAGCAACAGCCCCAAAGACCTTTTCATTATCATTATAAACAGTGAGCTCAGTGTACCAACAGGGCAGACTATATTAGCCCATCAATGAACATCAGTGTTGGTTATACAGTGACTTCCAAAATTAAGTCAATGTTTTGAGATTTTGAAGTGTTTGTTATATAACTCACTAGAAAGAACAAATAGGGCCAAAGTGTAAGTGGGTGGTTGAAAGCACATGCTTCTGGCAATGTGTGAAAAAAATATTGATGTAATTTGAATATGTATCCATGGAGATACAGTCAATTCAATTCAATATGTTGTTGACTCAATTGTGTAACTACCTGTCATATCTGTCAAAGTTTGATGGTTGTCATATATAACCCTTGATGGAAGCATGACTGATGGTTGCCATAGTTACTGTATCATAGTAACCACCTCAACTGATACTATTTAAGCACTGGTTTCATTTCTCATGCCTTTCAGATTCACTATGCACCCCATTCCCTCTTCTCAAAAAAAAAACATCCTCTCTGTGGCCTCTAATGGTCATTCTAGTCATTCTATTGCCTCCAAACTGGGTATCAGCCAGTCTACTGTCTCTAGGGTGCTCAGGGATCTCCTTCCCAATAGACCTAGACCTCTTTCTGGCTGTCCCTTCAAGCTTTCAGCTACTTCTCAGCATGCTATCATCACTCAAATCACTACAGGCAGAGCTGCCAATGCTGTCCAGGCTACTCACCACATCAATTCCATTATTCCTAGTCCAGTCTCCT
>JBBPTI010000734.1:0-11078 GCA_038093995.1 Tylopilus aff. callainus
GGCTCATCACGGACAGACCCAGGATAGCAGTAGTTTCACAAAGAGCCCAGAGGCCCTAGACAGATGCCGAAGGGTAGTGCCGTTGTTGCCAACCTCTTGGCTGCACCCAAGAACGTGGGACAACCCAGGGCATGATAATTCAGGACGACGGGACATGACACGACACGGTCTGTGACGTGCATAAAGGAGGGGAGTGAAAGGCCGCACTATAGGTTGGTTCGTCTTTTTGTTTGAGCTTATGGATGTAATGCCACCCAATTTTGCTGGATGCGCGGAGATAGCTTACATCAAAGAGCGATGCATACTGACATGTGAGGTATGTGATTCACAATCCTGACCTTTGGATGTATATACGAAATACTACACACGACACATACTCACAAATCTCTCCTCAAACTCGTATCAGACATTACGTATATTCGTTACAGGGACGACTCAAGCTAACTAGTCCGACTTGACATAAATTGTGCTAGAGACACACAAGACCTGCGCGGTTGGTTAAATATTAGTGGCAGGGTTCACCGCAAAGACATGCAAACCCTCACCTCGTCAAATTTGAGGTTCTCGCAGTTCTGACCCACTTCTGGGTTGTTCTGAATTAGCGTAGCCACCGGGATTTTAAACTGCTCAGCAATCCCATCGCAGGTATCGTTGGGCTTCACGACGTATGTCTCCTTGCAATCTTGGTCTTTGATACCCAGGCAGAGGATCTATTTTACAGGGCTCAGAATCAGCTGATCATCGTATTCACGAAGTGACTTACTTCGTCAGGGTGAAGGTTGGAGCAGTCCTCGTTGATAAGATCTTTGTTCACCGTCATGAGCTGGTAGCTATAGGTCACAAAAATGTGCAATGAGGCCTTGATGGCATCAGTGTCAACTATTCCGGGACTTACTTGGAGACATTGTTGTTGGCACATATGCTGTTGCAAGTATCGCCGAGTTGAACCGTGTAGGTGCGGTCGCACCCGGGGGGAACATCTTGGGCCATGAGATTGAAAATCAAGACAATACAGGGTCACAATAACCACTCACCCTGGGAAACAGCCATGGCGGCGAGGGCAAGGGTAGTGAGGAGAGCAAACATGCTGAATGAGAAGTGTGTCTGTGAAGATTGAAAGGCTCGTAGACGAGTGCGGTTCTCTCTGCAAATACAATACTTTATATACCTTTTTTACTTCCTCATAGGAGCTAATTCGGCAGCCAGCAAGGGAAAGTCGGCTAATGCCCCAGAGGGTCTGACGGCACCCAAGTTGGCTACCGAATAAGTTGTTACGAAAACACTGTCACGTTGGTATTCGTCTTCGGTGCTTCGAGTCTGGAATTTGTAAGATTACGGTCGACTAGCATCAAAGAAGAGAATTACCTGATGGTCCATGCATATATACAACGACACCCGTCCGCTAAACGGGATACACGTACGAGTACGTATCTCAGAAATATCACCTCGAACGTAATTTTAGGAGTGTCTTGTTGAACCTGACGGCCTGAAATAGTTAGATGGATATGTGGATATGCACCGGTTGTTCGGCTTCCATAGGTTTCATGGGAAGAACGGCCAGGAGCCGATCAGAACTGAGTACAAGCAGACATCTGGAAGGTGGTCAGCTGGTACGGTAGCCGGTAGTCAGTGACCACCGAGTGCTGAGTGATTACAGGCACGCACAGTGCGACCTGCAACGAGTCAGCTCAGGGTGATGTGGTACGACACACGGCCTAAAGGCTTGGGCAGTGGCGGCCGCCTGTGAGTCTGCATTCCAGCCAGCCATAAAGCCGTGAACTATCATCAGACCTTCGACTTCGAAATTGTGTTCACACATGGAACAAGAGCCAAACAAAGCCAATTCGAAGCTGTTGTTTACTTCCTTGTGGTTAGATTATCAGGTAAATCCCTTATTTGTGAGATGGCCAACCAATCAAAACTGTGCCCGCAACTCATCCATGTTACGTGACATCCTAACCGACGATTTTGATCTACTTCAGTGAAGCAGCTAGCCGAAAAAACCCCAGAGACCCCGGCAACACCCCGGCAACAGCGAGACTACTCATTTGTAATCATATAGCCTCTAGTAGAAACAATTATTGTAGTTTTCGGCTAGCTTGGTGGTGTGGCGGTTTTTGTAAAAAATTTGATGTCCAGCTTCCTTCCCCTGTAACACCCCACTGCCTTGCCAGAATTCTATGGAAAAGATACAATTTGACTTGGAACACTCCAGAGAACATATCCTGAGTGGACTGGGGATCAAATAGCAACATTTTGGAATTTGGAGAATCCTTCTATGTGTCTATTGTGCTCAGCCACTGAAAAAGATGTGAAGGACATGCCCCAAGTGTTGAAAAGTTGTATGCTGTGGATGCAACTGGCTGGCAAGGCTTGACAAAGTGGCAGATGTTATTTGTGATAGTGGATGAAGAAGTATAGTACAGTGCATATAATAAGGAAAGATATTAGGTAAGCAGATGGCTATCATAGTGAGTGATTCTACTCCAATACCAAGGTCAACAAACTAAATGGACTAGCTGACATGAGGCTCAGCAATCATCACTAACATTGGATAGAATGCTAAGGAAAAGAGCAAGACTACAGTGAGCTCAAAAACCCTTTCAATATTAACCTTGACAGTAGTGCATGAAGTGCATTGTCAAGCACTGTGGGAATTTTGCTTATCTTTGGTGGAGTTATAAATAGTACTTACTCTTGGCTACAAAATCATTCCCTAGATCATGTGATTTGGTTTGCACACTGTTGAGATATCATTATTTCAAGTTAGTAATATCATTGAAAGGATTTTTGAGCTTTTAAATTGGTACTTAGGATCTTGGTGAAATCATGTGATATTTGACATTGTTTGATTATACAAATAGTGATGTATATGTAAACAGTATGTCTGAGTTTCAAAACCTCCCACACTTGTTGTTTCATACCCACTACCATGGTTAGATCCCTTTTTCTTACTTAACAAGCCAATATCCTTTCTTTACTTGATGCTGGCCATTCTGGTGAAGCCATTGCCAAGCAAACTGGTGTTAGCCCTTCTACCATATCCAGGCTTCATTCCAAGAAGCATTCTACCCTTCCCAAAGCTGTTGGAGGTTGTCCTTCCAAGCTTTTCTTTGCCAACATTTATCATGCCCAATATCTTATTGTCTCTGGTAGAGCTGAAAACACAGTTCTTAAGTGACTAAAGCTCTCACCAATATCATCAACCAGCCTTTGTCTGCTAGCACAGTTTATCTTTACTTGAAAAAATCTGGTATGAAAGCTATGGTCAAGTCCAAATGCCCTATTCTCTCTGCTAGACATTACAAGGCTTATTTGGACTTTGCAGTGGCTCACAAAGATTGGACTATAGAGGACTGGAAGAAGGTAATATGGTCAGATGAGACCAAAATCAACATGTTAAGGTCAGATGGGTGCAAGTGAGCATGGAAAAAAGCAGGTGAAAGGCTTAGTGATAGGCTGATATAAGGAACTCTTAAATTTGAAGGGGGTTCTTTGATAATATGGGGTTGTATGGCTTGGCAGAGAGTTAGCTTTGCTACCAAGATTGATGGTAGGATGAATGGGGACCTTTACCTTCAAATTTTGAAGGATGAGCCACAACAAACCCTAGAGCATTATGAGCTCATTCTTCTAACATTATCTTTTTGCAAGACAATGACTCCAAGCATACTTGTAGGAATGGCTAAAATAGCAGGAGTCTTGCACTATGATTTGGCCTGCACAGTCTCCTGACCTCAATCCTATTGAGCATCTCTGGGAGTGACTGAAAAGGAGGCTTGCAAAGCATGAACACTCTTCTAAGGGAATTTTGGAATTGTGGGACAAAGTTCAGGTGAAGTGGGAGAAGATACAAGTGGAGGAGTGTCAGAAACTAATTGAAAGCATGCCTAGAAGGGTTCAGGCAGTGCCTAAGGCAAAAGGAGGCTATATCAAGTACCAATATTCTATTCAATTTAAAAGTTCAAAAACCCTTTCAATGACATTACTGACTTGAAATAATGATATCTCAACAGTGTGCAAACCAAATCACATGATCTAGGGAATGATTTTGTAGCCAAGAGTAAGTACTATTTATAACTCCACCAAAGATAAGCAAAATTCCCACAGTGTTTGACAGTACACTTCATGCACTGTTGTCAAGATTAGTATTGAAAGGGTTTTTGAACTCACTATATGAGGAGGCAGAAAGATAAAGTGACAATTAAGTAATTTGAGAAAGATTGGATGGGGCAAAGCTTTAGTGAGAACATCTGCAATATTAATGCATGAAGAAATCCAAATGAGAGTGAATGAACTGTTGTCAATGTGGAATTTAATGAAATGATAGTGTATGTTAATATGCCTGGTGTGTTGATGAAATCAAGCTGTAATGGAGAGTGTTATGACCCTAGTGTTGTCAAGATGAATTAGGGTTGGAGAATGAAAAACAACTTCAAGCTTGTTGAACAAAGAGTGCAACCAAAGATCCTTCTTGTTAAAACTATGCTGAGGAACTCCTAGTATCAACTCTGGAACTCCAGAGTTAGGCAAGGTGGTTGAATGGGACTTCAGCTTCAGTAACTCAGAGTAGAGCACTACACTCTTGCTGATGTTTATGTCCTGGATTTACAGAGAAGAGATCAGAGATTGGATAGGGGTCCTGAGTTACAGTGGCTCAAAAAAGTGTCCCAATATTGGGCCATTTTGGAGAGATTGGTTAATTGTTAAAGCAAAAAAAGGAATCAGGTCATGTGATTGCAGGATGAAAGAAATTACACACTCTTGGGATTCTAAAACTGTTTTGGTCATGTGATTTGGTTGTCATGGCACAGAGATACAGCTATTTTAAAATGACATGTTATTGGAACACTTATTTACAGTGAGCTCAAAAACCATTCCAATATTTGGTAGTTTTGTAGTATGTATGAAATAGCACCTGCGTGCGTGGGAATATCGCTTAACATTGGTAGGTGCGTGTGAAGTACTAACCATTGGCTATTTGCTGAGCTAGAAATCATGTGATTTGGCTCAGGGGTTGTAGAGATACATTCATTTTAAAACAGGGACATCATTGGAACAGTTTTTGAGCTTTTGACATCAAGGGTGACATTTCAATCAAACAATGGAATAGCTGTTGTTATTTTGTGCTACAAACAAAGATACACACATAAATATCATGTCTGAGTTTGAAATAATTCCCACACCTCTTTATTTTCAACCACTACCATCATGTGATCTTTCTCTGCTACTCAACAAAGCACTATTCTTTCTCAGCTTGATGCTGGTCATTCCATTCACTCTATTGCATCTAGCACAGATCTTGGCATTGCCACCATCTCCAGACTTCACTCCAAGAAGCATTCTAACCTTCAAAAATCTATTGGAGGTTATCTATCCAAGCTTTTTTCTACCAATATTTGCCATGCTCAACATCTTATTACCTCTGGAAAAGCTGAAAATGCTGTCCAGGTGACCAAAGCTCTTATCAACATCATCAACCAACCCCCCTCTGCCAGTATTGTTTGTCTTCACTTGAAGAAATCTGGTATGAAAGCTATAGTCAAACACAAATATCCTCTTTTTTTTGCCAAGTATCACAAGGCTTGTTTGGACTTTGCCTATGCTCATAAAAATTGGACCATGGATGATTGGAAGAAGGTAGTATGGTCTGATGAGACCAAAATCAATTACCTAGGGTCAGATGGGCACAAATGAGCCTGGAAAAAGGCAGGTAAAGGGCTTAGTGACAAATTAGTGGAAGAAATTGTTAAATTTGGTGGTGGTTCTGTGATGATGTGGGAGTGTATGACTTGGCAGGAAGTTGGCTTTGCCACCAAGATTGATGGTAGGATGGATGGGGACCTCTATCTTCAAATTTTGAAGGATGAGCTCCAGCAAATCCTGGAATAATATGACCTCAATCCTCCTGACATTATCTTTCAGCAAGATAATGACCCCAAGCATACCTGCAAAAAGGTCAAGGAGTGGCTAGAGAAGCAGATGTTTAGGACTATGGTATGGCCTGCACAGTCTCCAGACCTTAGTCCCATTGAACATGTCTGGGGTTATCTCAAGAGAAGATTTGAAGAGTATAAACACCCTCCTAATGGAGTGATAGAATTATGAGAGAGGATTCAAGTGGAATGGAAAAAAATATCAATGGAGGAGTATTAGAAGTTGATTGAAAGTATGCCTAGAAGGGTTCAGGAAGTGATTAAAGCCAAAGGAGGATACACCAAGTACTAATATATACCAAATACTCTATCTGTTGTCAAAAGCTCAAAAACTGTTCCAATGATGTCCCTGTTTTAAAATGGATGTATCTCTACAACCCCTGAGTCAAATCACATGATTTCTAGCTCAGCAAATAGCCAATGATTAGTACTTCACACGCACCTACCAATGTTAAGCGATATTCCCACGCATGCAGGTGCTATTTCATACATACTACAAAACTACCAAACATTGGAATGGTTTTTGAGCTCACTGTAAGCATTATACTGTTACTTATTATATTGTAAATAATATAATGATTTGGTGACTTTTGATGGTTGCTATGCTTTATACCTAAGTAATTATGTAAATTACATAACTCCAAGATATATAAATGCCATGTATCCCACACAGCTAACCCAACTCATCATAAAGTCTATTTCTACCTCTATGAAAGCCAATGTCCTCTTTTTCTTTGAATTTGGCCTTTCTATTCATCAGATCTTCTTTCAAACTGGTCTGGGAAAGTCTACTGTGGCTAGAATTATCAAACAATACTTCCCAAAGAAAGGAAACATCAAGCTAGAATGTCCTTCTAAGCTTTCTTCTACTGATAGAAGAAAGATTGTTACCAGCATTACTATTGGAAGAGCTAAAAATGCTGTCCAAGCCACTCATCTCATTAATTCTGCCCTGTCCTCTCCTATCTCTTTCCAAACTGTTTGCAATGTGCTCAGGGCTGCTTTCTTAAAGGCTGTAGTCAAGATGAAAAAACCTTTTTTATTTGTCAAATATAGGAAATAAAGACTAGCCTTTGCTTTGAAGTATCAAAACTGGACTATAGAGGACTGAACTAAGGTGATCTGGTCAGATGAGACCAAGATCAATAGAATTGGGTCAGATAATGTTGTGAACACAATATACTCAATGCTACACTTGGGCCCCACTACACTTTTTCCTTGACTTTGGCCCTTGTACTCACTTGCTCACACTCCCTCACACACCCCAGCAATCATGCCAATATGAAGCCCCTACTAGTGCTCACCCCTCACTATCTATGCTTTATGGCCCTCACCACCACACAAGGCCTTACCCCTGTCTCAGCCTAGCCCTGACTCCCTGCACATGACCTACAGTCCCACAGTCACTTGACATATGATCTGTCAGTGATGCCTTGTGGTATAGTCCTGCACTTGGTTACATGACCATGCACATGACACAATCTAGACCTGCTGCACAACCACCCAGCATAGCCACATGCCTAGACCATGGCCTTACCCAGCCCACAGCATAGTACAGCCATAGCACTAATGACCCCATGCACTCACACACAGGTACAAACCCTGGACTCCTTTGCAGTCACCTGGCACATGAAGCACATGGCTTAATAACCAGCATGGCAATGGCTCCCACCATCATGAATATGCCCATGGTATGTTACTCAGTCACAACCTTTAACCCTGACACTGCCTCTGGCCTTCTGCATATCCTGGTCCTGCTCCACAATCCCACACCATACCATTTTGTGCCATGATCATGCAATCACTCACCATTGCACAGCCCTTGTTCCTTGGCCTATAGTGATACTCACTCATGGATGCAATATGGACTCTGACCAGTAGCCATTTGCCTGCATGCAATCCTAGACCCTGGGTTACAGATGTGACCCTTCTAGCTGCATAGCCATGCACTGCACCACATAGCCCTGCACTGCCAAGCACCACCCCTGAGCATAGCCCTGCTTACATGGGCCAAGACTTTCTTTGACCCACAAAGACCCACAGACCTTGCAGATCATATTAGGCAACAGAGCCTGCCCTCAATGGACCATATATAGTAATAGTGTACAAATAGATACAAACACTGTAACAGTATATAAACCCCTGCTGCTACTCTCCAGTCTCTCAGTCTATCATTAGTGGGTAGTGGCCCTCATAAGCCCTACTACACTAATGCTGCTACAATACTAGGGTCCTGGAGAATAGCAACAGGCTGCTATATAAAAGCCTCTTCACTCCTTTCCATGTGACCTATGATAATAAGACTCCCCTTGATGACAACTGGCAACTCTCATCATTACTACCACCATCCACCACTACTAGCCCTAGGCTTAACAGCTCAGGCTCAAGTTGTTTCAGATAAAAGAAAATATGTGTGAAAAGTGGTAGGAAATCCTTTGCAAGACCAGGAGGTTCAAAGGACAGTGAAGTTTGGAGGGGGTTCTTTGATGGTTTGGAGATATATGGCTGAAATGGTGTGGGGATTCTGGCAAAGATAGAAGGTAAGATGAATACTGAGTAGTATGTCTTCATTTTGAAGGATAGTTTGCTTCCTAGCATGAAAAATTCTGGAATTTCCAAAAAAAGTATTGTCTTTCAACAAGATATTGACCCTAAACACTCCTCCAAAAGAGCTCAAAATTGGCTTGACTCTAAGGGAATAAATGAGCTCAATAACTATCCAATATCATCAAAAAAAGTATAAGAGCTTTGGAAAAGGACTTCAATGGAGTAGGGGAAGATTGAGGCTGAGAAGTATCAGAGGTTAATAGAAAACATGCCCAGGAGGATAGAGGCAGTGATTAGGGCCAAAGGAGGACACACTAAATACTAAAACACTAGAGCTGGAATGATACTCAAATAAGTATTCCAATGACATGTCATTTTAAAATAGCTGTATCTCTATGCCATGACAACCAAATCATATGGTCAAAACAGTTTTAGAATCCCAAGAGTGTGTAGCTTATTTTATCCTGCAATTATATGACCTGATTCCTTCTTCTGCTTTGATAATTAACCAATCTCTCCAAAATGGCCTAATATTGGGACATTTTTTTGAGCCACTGTAAGTCAATATCAAAACTAAAGTACATGTCTCTGGCTACAGGGTTTATATATGGAAGTCAAAGTCAGATTAATAACAAAGTTGGAAGTGAGAGAGCTGGAGCTGTGCTCCAGGGATACAGTGACTTTCAAAACTATTCCAATGTTTGGTCTTGATGCAATGTTCAAAGTGTACTGCAAAAAACTTTGACTTTTTTTCTATATTCTTTTTACTTCTTTTCCTGTTCTGTCTGATTTCCATCTAGCCCAGCTGTTCCCTTGTGGACAGGTAGTACTGTGGTGCTTTGACATGGCATGTGTTTGTGGTTAACATGTAGTGTGGTGAGTGATTACTAGAGATGGGAAATTTTCATCTATTGCAAGTTTTGGTTGTGGATACATTATCAAGTGTGTTTTTTAATCTTCCTATAGTGTTGATGAATTTGATGTGATATTGCTGCATAATGTATGCATAATTTGTCAACAAAAAATATTAAGATATAGGCACTTTAAGAAATACTACACTGATTTCTAAGAAACTGGTGTACATATCACATTTAAACTAAACAGGAAAGATGACGTAACTCTCTTCAATGTCGCCGACTGTACTTTCAGTTGTACTGTCCCAGACATGTTATGACGAGCCATAACAACCATCCAACCCACTGAAGCTAGTGTATCGTCAGTTAGCTTCCCTTGACTCAATTAAACATAAGGGCTTCTCTCGATGCGGCCGTCCCAAGAAACTGAGACCCCATACTGAGAAGTTCAATAAATAACTGTAAAATCACATTGGACTCGGACTTTGAGGGGAGTCAAGTTAAACCCCGTTATTGTATGCTTCTCGTAAATGGGTGGGGTCACGATGACCAACTGGATTTCGCTAAGGACATTGACCGTGGTCACGAGGGGGGGTAGAAGTAAGTGTGTTCTCGGACAGTATCGGATGAAGGTGGATGCCGTGATGCAGAATTTTGATGTTGATGGAAGGTTCTTGGTTCGAAGCTGGGATTTTTACATAAAATGGCGAATGGGAGCCGAGTAGCTTGACAGGCAAGAAGTCCCAATCCATAGTGAACAGACGAAAACATGATAGATAAGACGTGGCTCCTACCATGGCACGGATCCACAACAGTGTCGTGGGCGGTGGTAATGGTGGTATGGTGGGCAATTGGGTTCTTTTCGATCACCTCGTCTTGGACTTACGTACTCAGTTCGGCTCCATTGATTATACTGGCTCTGAAGGACGTATGGCATTGCCGCCAGCATTGAGGACCCTTGCATGTATGAAGTAAAGGCCAGTCACACTCAGCGGCGTTGAATCGATATACTGAAAACTGATGCTGGTGCCGAACAGTTGAGTGACATGGACAGTAGCGAGCTGCTGAAACGAACGAGTGTCCGGGAGACACTCCTCCAACTTTAACATGCTTGATATGCTGAAGGCCACGTCCTGAATCTACGTCAGATCAATGAAACACCAACTACACAACGAACCACGGATACACAGGATAGAAGACCGAAGTGTTCAGCTATGCTGTGGATTTAAGGGCGTGTAGGTGGACCACCATCCACACTTTGCCTCGCGACCCCCATTGCAAGGACGACACGACATGGTCTGACAGGTGTGAAAGACTGCACCTTATGATTTGTGTGCCAGTATTGACATGTGGATGTGATGTCAAACTTTGCCGGGAATCAGCGAGACGAGAAAAGGCATCCTTGAGGAACGGCACCTGCCAACATCACCAATTCGGATTTTTGATGTACCCATGCAAAGTACATTTTCATCTATACACTCAAGTCCCATCTTTGACTCCTATCACACACTTCATGTACAGATCACGGGAACCGCTCATGCGGACTGAGTCAAGTTGACATAGATCGTGCTAGAGACACACAGGACCTGTGGGGGCGATCAGAGACCAGTGACACGCCGCTCATCACAAGGAGATGTAAAGCCTGACCTCGTTGGGATAGAGGTTCGTGCAAATCTGGTTCAAGTTCGGGTTGTTAGTGAGCAGCGTACTCTGTGAAATGTTGTACGCGTCCGCAATGGAA
>JBBPTI010000735.1:0-11072 GCA_038093995.1 Tylopilus aff. callainus
CAAAAGTGGAAATTAATATATTTTGACATGTTATCATGCAAGAAATGAGTTGTATGATGGATCATAGGTTCTATAGGATATAAACATGTCAAAACAACACTTCTTTCCCACCACCACTATTACAAATTTGCTTATTATTGCTTAAATTAACCAAATCTTTCTTTTTTTGAAAAAAAGTTAATTGCTTATGAAATACTTATTGCTAATGGTGTAAACCACTCTATTATAAATAGGATTGGCTCAAAATGCTACCCTGATGTGCTCAGACCCACTTGGTGGTCATTTCCACCTCATAACCTATTCTACCATATACTATATATTTTGATTTATTGAAATTCAAAAGGCTATAAACATGATTCAGGTCACCAAAATATGCCAGAATGTTAGAAATAAGTCTATTAGTTCTCAATCCATCCATTTTTAGTTGTAGGAAGCATGTACAAAGCCTGTGTTATGCTCCAGTCATTGTACACTCCTTTCTCTCTACACTTCTACTAGATTATCTCTTCCAGCACTCCTCTCCCATACCACTGAGCTGCAACTCAGTATCATTTGCATCCCCTCCCATGCCATTGCTTACAGCATGAGGGCACCTGACCAAGATAGTATGAAGACTTTCTTACCTAAGCAGCTGATGCCACAGTAACTGTGGATGGCACCATTGCACACAACCTTGTTCCATGCCAATAGTGTTATCCCCTCATATCATACAACTTCTGTATTATTATTTTCCTCCAATCATGTTATACCCTCAGCATTGCCCCACTCACATGGACCAGGCTAGTTTCTCACTTACACTTCCTTACTTAGTAACCTGGCTGGCCCTCACATAGTTTAGTTGGAGACCAAACTTGGATACCATGTAGTATATAAACCCACCTGCTACAGGGTGAACCTCCAATCAATTCTTCTTGGGTCTTTCCTCAAAGGGCACCTGCTATAAAGAGGACAATTATCTTTGTCTACACTCCACTACCACTTTTGCTACATGACCAAAGGAACCTAAGTGCCTGAGGTTGTTTTATTAAGAATTGATTGCCAGCTTTGCTATCATTGCCCTTGACCTCTTCAAAGCATCCTCACCACCAACCCATCTCTTTGACCAGTGAGCTTTACTGTACTGACAATTACCCCTTTTGACATTAAAGAATGCTAGTGAATACTATCTGTGCCCAGTCAGCCCCTGCTTCCCTCTTGGCAGAGTTGGAAGTCAGACAGTGTCTGGTAGTTGCCCCTCACACACAGCACCCTATCAACCTTGACCTCCTTGCCACCATCACCTCCTGCCTCAAAGAAGATGCTCTTGCTGAAGAAGAAAGGGTCCAGCAAGAATTACACCAGGACATCAAGAAGCTCATTGCTGAGTGCAGTGCAAGGACAGAATTGAAACAACCTCAGATACTAAGTACCTTTGGTCACATAGCAGAAAGTGTATGAAAGTGTAGAGAGGTGATCAAACTTCTAGTAAGCAGGTGCCCTTTGAGGAAAGACCCAAGAAGAGTTGATTGGAGTTCTGATGAGTTACATGGGGGTTTATATACTACTAGCTACCTAGATTGGAACTCCAACTAAACTATGTGAGGGCCAGCCAGAATACTAAGTATGGAAATGCAAGATGGGAACTGGCCTGGTCTGTGCAAGCAGGGTGGTGCTAAGGGGATATCACTATAGGCATGGGAGTGGGTGGCATGCAATGGTATGATAGTGATAGTTGTGCAATTGGAGGGAAAAAGGAATACAGGAGTCATACAATATGAGGGAGTAATGCTATTGGTGTAGGACAGGGTTGTGTTGCTATGGCATATAATGGTGCCATCCACAGTTGCTGTGGTGTGAGCTTGCTTAGGTAAAAGGGGCTTTATGCTACCTTGGTCAGGTGCCCTTATGCTGTAAACTATTGCTGTGGCATGAGACAGTTCCTGTGGGTATGGTCAAGGTATGACTTGGTAGCATGGGGGTCCATAGCCAAAGAGGGTAACCTAGGAAAGAGTGTAGGAAGTATAGGACAGAAGAGAATTGGAGTGTAACATGTCCCCCTCCTCAAGACCCAGATTCCAGATGGGTGGAAGAAAAAAGAGTGTGGAGATCAAGGGAGGAGATGGAGCAAGGGGTGGAAGAGTGGGCATAGTGGAAAGCAGTGATGGTGTTGGGGGCATGAGCAAGGTGCGAGTGGGGTTTCCAGGTGTGCTTGGAGATGTCATAGCCCTTCCAGTGAATGAGGTACTGGAGGCTATGGCAGTGTAGGTGGGAGTTGATGATGTAGTCAACTTTGTACTCAGGATCAGAGTCTGAGGGGAGAATGACAGGAGTAGGGGAGATGGGGGTGGGTTGGTTCAAAAGAGGTGCAAGGTATGGTTTGACTCATGAGATGTTGACAACAGGATGAATATGGAAGGAGGAAGGAAGTTGGAGGCACCCAGCATTGGGACTGACAATAATAGTAATGAGAAAGGGTCCAAGCCATCAGTCAAGGAGTTTAGTGGGGTGAGGAGTGCAGAGGTGTTCTGAGAAAAGCCAGACTTTGTCTTTTGGCTGGTAGGAGGGGGTGGTAGAGCAGTGCATGTCAGTGGACTTCTTCATGCAGTCTTGTGTGTGATGGAGGCAAGCATGGGCATCGGTAAGGTAGGAGGCATACTGGTTTGCAAGGTTGTCAGCAGTGGGCAAAGAAGTGACTGTGGATTCAATTCTGAGGATGGGAGAGTAAGTTCAAGTGAGGATAAATAGGGACTTGCCTGTAGCAGAGGAGATTTGGCTGTTAATGGTGAATTGGGCCATAGGTAGCCAGTCAGCCCATTCTTCAGGATGGTTGGCATAGTATAGTTGAAGGTACTGCCTGACTTCTCTGTTCATCTGCTCAGTTTGCCCATTGGTTTGTGGGTGGTATGCTGTGGAGAGCCACTGCTTGATGTGGAGCTGCTGACACAGGTCAGTCATGAGTTTGGAGGTGAATTGTGGTCCACAATCTGAAACAATGCTTTGGGGAAGCCCATGATACTTCCAAACATGGTGGAGATAAATGCTGGCAAGGTTGATGGAGGTGCAGGTGGTGTCACAGGGAACAAGTTTGATGGCTTTGAAGAAGTGGTTAATGACCATGAGGATGGTGGTGTAGGAGTTGGACTCCAGGAGACCAGTGATGAAGTCCACTGAGATGTCTTGCCAGGGGCTGTCAGGGAGGGGGAGTGGTATGAGTTTGCCAGCAGATGGTTGGTTTCTGGGCTTTACCTGGATGCAATGGGTGCAGTGCTTTACATAGTCCTGTGCATCCTTGGTCATAGAGGGCCAATTGTAACTCTTACAGAGGTTCTGGAGTGTCTTCTCAACTCCTGGGTGGCCAGTGAGGGGTGCATCATGATGCAGCTGGAGGACTTTGGTGCAGCATGCAGGCAGAACAAACATCTTCCCTTCTTTCATGTGACAGCCATCAGTGATGGTGTACCCCAATGCCTCAAGCCAAGCTTGTACCAGTGCCAGGAGCTTGATCATTTCTGAAATAACCTCAGGTGCAAGGCACTAGGAGGTGTGTAGTAGAGAGTAATGAAGATGAAGTGAAGTGGAATGGGGGACCAATCTCCTTATAAACTGGGTGCCTTGTGAGAGAAGACCCAAGAAGAATTGATTGGGGCTCCAACATATTATAGGCAGGTTTATATACTACTACAAATGGAATTCAGGCAGAGCCTGGACTGTGTTAGGGGAGGCTAGATTACTAAATAGGGAGATGTAAGGCAAAGACTCTCCTGGTCCATGCAAGCAGGGTGATGCTGAGGGGATAGCGCTACTGAAGTGGGAAGAAGTGGCATGCTATGGCGTAATTGCAGTCTTTGCACCATTGGCTCATAACTGATAAACAGGAATTGTACAATATGTGCCTTTAGCACTATTGGCCACCTGGCTGGGGGCTGCACATTGCATGCTATTGTGCCATCCCTGCTGCAGATTCCTAATGGCCTTGGTGGTGTGAGTATCTGGATAATCAGGTCTTTACTCTACTGTGGTCTGGTGCCCAGAATGCTGTGGATATCCAATAGCCAGCCTGGAAAGGAACTCCAGGTGGAGCTGAGTTGCAGCTCAAGGCTGTGGGTACAAATGCCTGTAAGAGGGAGTGTAGGAAACAAGTGGTAGTATGAATAGCAAATGGTACATAGTGTAGCTGTGAGCATAACATGACCCCCTCCTCAAGGCCCAGATTCCAGATGGGCAGGGAAAAAGATAGCATGAATGGTGGAGCCAGACATGGGGCAAGGGGCAGAAGGGTGGGCATGGTGGAAGGAGGTGACAGTGTCAGGCGAGTTGGCAAGGTGAGAGCAGGGTTCCCAGGTGTGCTTGGAGATGTCATACCCCTTCCAGTGGATGAGGTACTGGAGCCCTCATCCAGAAAGGTGGGAGTTGACAATGTATTTGACCTTGTACTCAGGGACAGCAGGGTCAGCAGCAAAAGAAGAGGGATTGAGGAGAGGGGGGTGCTGACCAGGAAGCAGAGCCAAGAAGGGCTTCACTTGGGACACATTAAGGATGGGGTAAATGCAGTATAAGGGGGGAAGGTCAAGACATATGGTGTTGGGCCTGACAAGGCCGATGACTAGGAATGGGCTGATCCACCTGTTGGTGAGCTTGGGAGGACTGGGCATAGAGAGGTGCTCTGTGGAGAGCCAAACCTTATCCCCCATGGTGTAGGAGGGGGCCAGAGAATGCTTACCAGAGGTGGATCATCTTATGGTATCTTGCAAAGAGTGAAGATGCTCTCAGGCCTTGGCCAAGTGGTCCATGTACTGGTGGGCAAGGTTATCAGCAGTGGGCAACTGGGTAACAGTGGGCTCAATCCCAATGACTGGGGAGTAGGTCCAGGTAAGTTGGAAGGGAGTTTTTCTGGAAGCAGAGGAGACCCGGGAGTTAATGGTGAATTGGGCAAGCAGGAGCCAGTTGCTCTAGGAATCCAGGTGGTCAGTGCAGTAAGTCTGGAGGTACTGACCCACTTTCCTATTCATCCATTTAGTCTGTCCATCAGTCTGCAAGTGATAGGCGGTGGACAGCCACTGCTCAACTTGTAGCTACCAGCACAGGTCTGTTATCAGGTGGGAGGTGAACTGGGGTCCATGATCAGAGACAATGGATCTAGGGAGACCATGGTGCTTCCACACATGATGGAGGTAGATGGAGGCGAGATTGAGGGAGGTGCAGGTGGAGTTGCAGGAGATGAACTTGGTGGCCTTGGAGAAGTGGTTGACCACAGTTAAAATGGTGGTATACAAGTTGGAAAGGGGGAGCCTGGTGATGAAGTCTACAGAGATATCCTGCCAGGGCCCAGCAGGGATCAGAAGCAGCTGGAGTTGCCCCACCAGCAGCTTGTTTGAGGATTTGGTCTGGGCACACTGGGGGCATTTCTTGACATACTTCACAGCATCCTGGGTCAGGGAGGCCCAGTCATAGTGTTAGTGTAAGAGCTCAATGGTCTGTGCTACTCCAGGATGATCAGCAATTGGAGAGTCATGGTGGAGCTGGAGTACCTCCAGTCTGCAGGCTGGGGGCACATAGACCCTTCCTTCATGTAGCACCCATCCTCAATGTGGTATCCCTGACCCTCTAACCTCTTCTGTACCTGGTGTGGAAGCTTGATCATTTCATGGGAGATCTGATCCATTAATCGATCTCTGGAGTGGTGTAGTATGGTCAGTGTCGATGTCACTACCTTAGGCTCTTCCTCCATCCTGGCCTTGTCCTTGGTCCATTGCACCTGGATCTGTTCCAAGGGAATTACTACCACGTTGTGATTATCCTCTGCATTTTGGACTGCCAAATTTTCTCTCTGAGATAGGACATCAGCCTTGCCCATTGTTGAGCCAGGTTTATGGAACCACTTGAAATTGAACTGGGAGAGATACTGAGCCCAGCAGGCTTGTCTCTGGTTCAGGTTCTGCTGTGTCATGAACCAGGTCAGATTCTGATGATCATTCCATACCTCAAACTCTTGAGTTGCCCCTTCCAGATAGTGTCTCCAGTTCTCCAGTCCACAGATCACACTCAACATCTCCTTATCAGTGATGGGGTAATTTTTTTTCTCTGGTGTCATTGCATGGGAGGTGTACACCATGGGGTGCCATTTGTCATCCTTTTCTACTAGGAGGACCCTGCCAGTTACATAGGAAGAGGCATCACACTCAAGACAGTACTTCCAATCATTGTCTGGGTATGCTAGGACTGGGGCTGTGGTGAAGGCCTCTTTGAGTTGGTCAAATGCCTGCTGCTGGGCATCAGTCCAACAGAAGGGCTTGTCTTTCTTGGTGAGATCATGCAGAGGCCAGGCTATCTGAAATGACCTTGGGCACTAGGTGCTAGGAGGCATATGAGCGAAGACAACTGCGGGTGCTGGGCACTAGGCGGTGTGTAGCGAAAGTGAAGTAAAAGGGAACAATGGACCAATCTCCTAGTATGCAGGTGCCTTGTAAGGGAAGATCCAAGAAAAATTGATTGGGGCTCTGATATAATACAGGCAGGTTTATATACTACTACAGATTGGGTTCAAGTGGAGCCTAAACTAGCTAAGGGCAGGCATGGTTACTAAATAAAGAAGTGCAAGACAAAAACTGGCCTGGTCCATGTGAGGGAGGTAATGCTGTGGGCTAAACGCTACTGGAGTGGGAAAGGGTGGTGAGCAATGGCGCCATCGCGAGGTTAATGCCATTGGAGTGGGAATGGATGGTGTACTATGGCGTGCGATGTGCGAGTATTGCTATTGGGGTGAGAGCGGGTGGTGACATATGGCGCCATTGCGACTGTGGATTGCCTAGGTGCTGCAGCCAGCATTAGTATCTGGGTAATTGGGTCTTTACTCTACTGTGGTCCAGTGCCCGGAATGCTGCAGGTACTAAGCTAACTGGTGTGTGAAAAGGGACTCGGGCGATACCAAGTTGCGGTGCTATGGCATGGGTGAATGCGGCTAAAGAAGGCAATGTAGGAAAGAATGAAACATAGCATAGCCATGAGCATAACATGACCCCCTCCTTAAGGCCCAGATTCCAGATGGGCAGAGTGGAAAAGAGTGTGAATGATGGAGTGGGAGACAGGGTGAGGGGCAGAAGGGTGGGCACAGTGGAAGGCAGCGAGGGTGTCAGGGGCATTAGCAAGGTTAGAACAGGGTTTCCAAGTGCATTCAGAGATATCATACCCCTTCCAGTGGACCAAATACTGAAGGCTGCGACCAGCCAAGTGGGAGTCAACAACATACTCAACCTCATATTCAGGGGTAGCAGGGTCAGCAGCCAGGGAAGAGGGATTGGGGATAGGAGGGTGCTGACCAGGTAGTGGGGCTATAAAGGGCTTAATCTGCAAGACATTGAGGATGGGGTAAATATGGTATGAGGTGGGGAGGTTGAGGTGGACAGCATTAGGGCCGATGAGACCAATGATGGAGAACGGCCCGATCCAGCGATCAATGAGTTTTGGTGAGCCCGGGATAGAGAGATGCTCAGTGGACAACCAGACCTTATCCCCGATGGAGTAGGAGGGGGCCAGAGAATGCCTACCAGTGGCTGCTTGCTTCATTGTATCTTGTGAGGCACAGAGCCTTTCTCAGGCTTCTGCCAAATGATTGGCATACTGGTTAGCAAGGTTATCGGCCATGGGGGATTGGGTGACAGTAGGTTCTATTCCGAGAACTGGGGCATAAGTATGGGTGAGCTGGAAAGGGGACTTGCCAGAGGTGGATGATATCCAGGAGTTGATGGTGAACTGCGCAAGTGGGAGCCAGTTGCTCCAAGAGTCTGGGTGATCTGTGCAGTAAGTGCAGAGGTACTGTCCTACCTTGTGGTTCATCCATTCGGTCTGTCCATCAGTCTGTGGATGGAATGCAGTAGAGAGTCATTGGTCAATCTGGAGCTGGCAGCAGAGATCTGTCATGAGGCGAGAGGCAAATTGGGGGCCCTGATCCAAGACAATGGACTTTGGGAGACTGTGGTGCTTCCAGACATGGTGCAAGTAGATGTCGGCGAGATTGAGGGAGGTGCAAGTGGTATCACATGGGATAAGCTCGACTGCCTTGGAGAAGTGGTCGACGACGGTGAGTATGGCAGTGTAGGAGTTGGACAGCAGAAGACCGGTGATGAAGTCTATGGAGATGTCTTGCCAGGGATCTGAAGGTATTGGTAGTGGCTGAAGGGGCCCTGTGGGAGGTTTGTTGGATGGTTTAGCTTGGGTGCACCTTGGACATCTCTTCACGTAGTTGGCGGCATCCTTGTTTATCGACACCCAGTCGTAATGCCGGCGTAGTAGCTCTATGGTCCTTGCAACTCCGGGATGGCTGGCCACCAGCACATCATGGTGTAACTGGAGTACTTTGGGCCTACAGGTGGGGGGCACATATACCTTTCCATCCTTCATCTGGCATCTATCTTCAATATGATATCCCTGTCCCTCTAGTCTCTTCTGCACCAGGTGAGGGAGCTTGATCATTTCATGCGAGATCTGATCCATTAGTCAGTCACCTGAATGGTGTAGGACCATGGCCTCCTTGGTCATGCCTTCTTCATCTACCTCAGGCCCTTTGCCCTTAGTCCGCCAGACCTGTATCTGTTCAGGGGGAATCACCACTACATCATGGTTGTCCTCTGCATCTCCAACCACTAAGTCCTCTCTTCTTGATAGTGCATCAGCCTTGCCCATGGTTGTACCGGCCTTGTGGCACCACTTGAAATTGAAGCAGGAGAGGTATTGTGCCCAGCGAGCTTGTCTTCAATTGAGATTTTACTGGGTTATGAATCACTTGAGGTTCTCATGGTCATTCCATACCTCAAATTGCTGTTCGGCCCCTTCCAAGTAGTGTCTCCAATCTTCTAATCCTCTGATCACACTCAGCATCTCTTTATCAGCTATGGGGTAGTTGCACTCTTCCAGCATCATGGCATGTGAGGCATAGGCTATGGGGTGCCATCTTTCTCCTTCTTCAACCAATAAAACCCCGCCGGTTGCGTAGGAGGAGGCATCGCACTCAAGACAATACTTCTTGTTATGGTCTGGGTAGGCTAAGACCAGCACGGTGGTGAAGGCTTCTTTAAGGCAGTCGAAGGCCGCCTGGCGCTGATCAGTCCAACAGAAGGGCTCATCTTTCTTAGTTAGATCATGGAGTGGCCGCGTGATGTGGGCAAAGTCCTGTATGAAGTGGCGGTAGAAGTTCGCCATGCCTAAGAAGGCCCACACTCCTCAAACTGTTGTTGGAACTGGCCATTCTTTTATGGTGGTAACCTTGCTTGGGTCCATGCTTACCCCGTTTACTCCTACAATCATTCCGAGGAACTCCAGCTCCTTTACTCCGAAGGTGCACTTTTCCGGTTTGACAAAGAGGTCATTTTCTTCTAACCTTTTGAGGACCTCTAAAACTATTGCCTCATGGGCCTTCCAGTCATTGGTTGGGGTGAAGATGAGCAGGTCATTGATATATACCATGATGTTTTCGGCCATGTCAGCGAAGATGTCATTCATCATGGTCTGGAAGGTGGCTGGCAAATTGCATAAGCCGAAGAACATCACCAGGGGCTTGAATGCTCCCTGGTGGCAGGTGAACGTGGCCTTCCATTCATCTCCTTCCTTGATCTGGACATTGTTGTAGCCCCAGCGGAGGTCCATTTTGGTAAAGAGCTGGGCAGTACAGAGCTTGTCGATTAGTTGGGCAATGAGTGGGAGCAGATAGTTGTTGCAGACTGTGTGCTCATTGAGATACCTATAGTCCTGTATCATGCATTTGCAGCCATCTTTCTTTGGCACAAAGAATACCAGGGAGGTCTGTTTGGATTTGGAGGGCCGGATGTACCCCTTTGCCAGCTGTTCATCCATGAAATCATCTACTTCCTTCTGCTCTTGGGGGCTAAGGGGGATGTTGCAGCCCTTTCAGGGGATGAAGGTGTCTTTTAGCTCAATGGCATGGTCCCATGGTTTTTGAATTGGCATCTGCTTGGATTCCTTCTGCTCAAAGGTCTTGAGGTAGCGGTGGTACACCGGGGGTACTAACTCTCAGGGAGTTTTTCCTTCTTGCTGTTTTCTGGTGTGCCATTGCTCCTTAGCGACCTGGATCTCCTGCTCTTTGGCTCTGTGGATGACCTGCAATACTCCGGAGTAGTTGCATAGCTCCAGGCATTCTGGCATGGATACTATACTGGTCTTCCAATTGATCTGTGGGTTGTGTTCTTTTAGCCATGTATACCCCAAAATCAGATCTTTGCTTCCTAAGTCGGTTACCTCTACCTGGGTCTTTTCCACATGACCCTGGTATTCTAATAGAACAGTGGCTGCATGGGTAACAGGCCCCACTTTGTTTAGGGTCCCATCGGCGTTGTAGATGTATATGGGCTGTGGGAGTTCTTCAGTAGGAATATGGTTTTGGCGGACATACTCTCGGTGTATGAACAAGGATTGGGCGCCACTATCAAGCAGGGCAGATACCAGTATGAAATCGCCAGTGTGGGTCTTGATCTGTACCTGCATGAGTATCTCTTTTCGCTTTTGCTGCCCTAGTATGCGAACCTGTGGGGGTGAAGTCGGGATTTCTTTGCATGCATGAGGGGGAATATACTTTGTAGAGGAATTAAGCACGGCATTTGGTTCACGGTTGCCACCGAGCTGCTGGGGAGTGGGCTCCTCTAGACTGGGCAATCTAAGGGGAATACACCATTCTCGGTCTTTAGAAATGATAACATGGGTAATGAGGGCATGCTTGGTTGGAATCTTACTGGCCTCGAGAACACCCGATGCATTCCTTAGGCTCTGCCTTTTCCCTTCATCTGGGATCCTTCAATCAGAAAATCCAAACCCATCTCCGGGTTGTTTCTCTTGCATATTTCTTCTGCCAACTTGGCAATCCTTACCAGGACTTTGATGTCCATGGGCTCTTCATCTTCGGCTAGCAGTATCCTCCGCAGCGTTTTCCTTTTGGTGCAGTAAGCACTATGCCCACCATGAACAAACTTACAGGCTGGGCATTGATTGATCTTTGGCTTCTGGCATTCTCGAATTCTGTGGCCAGTCTGTTTGCAATTGAAGCACTTTGCGTGGGTGTTGCTGCTTGGGAGGGCATATACATCTTC
>JBBPTI010000737.1:0-11070 GCA_038093995.1 Tylopilus aff. callainus
TCTCCACAGCCACTAGGCCAAATCACATGATCAAGAGATGGTTTTGTAGCTATTTGTTTGTACTTTGTTTGTCTCTACTACAGCTAAGCGAAATTCCCAGGGGTGATTGCGGTGCGCTTCACGCACCATGTTGGGGTTAGACATTGCAACGGTTTTGTTGCTCACTGTACATGGATTCATGACCAATAGCCATTTGCCCACATACAATCCTAGACCCTGGGTTATGCCCTTATGCTCTTTAGCCACACAGCCCCACATAGCCATGCACTGCCATGCACTGCATCTCACAGCCCCAAGCATAGCCTTGCTCACATGGACCAAGATCTCCTTTGATCCTGGCAGATCCACAGACCATATAAGGCAACAAAGCCTGCCCTTAATGGACCATATGTAGTAATAGTGTACAAATAGGTACAAATCCCTGTAACAGTATATAAACCCCTGCTGCTATCCTCCAAGCCCTCAGTCTATCATTAATAAGTAGTGGCCTCTGACCACTAGTGCTACCCTTAATGTTGCTATGTCACTAGGGTCTTGGAGGCTATCAACAGGATTGCTGTATATACATCCCTTAAGGCCTTTCCCACTTATTATTCATTCAACCATGAGACCCATGACAGCAAGACTCCCCTTGATAATGACTATCAACTCTCATCCTTGCCCATCACCACTACTAGCCCTAGGCTTGACAGCTTGGGCTCAAGTTGTTTCAACCAGTGATGTCTTTCCACATACACATGACACCAGGCATTCTTCTAGGGTATTAGCAATATATGCAGCCAGTGGGATGAAATAGAAGCAAAGGTTTCCAAGTGGGTCAGATATCATTCATCCAATTCAGACCATGATTTTTAGGAGTTCCACAACAATGTCAAGACAGTCATGAAAGAGGCATGCTTCTAGTACAGACTGGATTCTCTTCATCAGATGGAGAAATTCAGTAATTGGGATCAAAGCAGTGAGTAAGAATGCATGTGAAAATGCCTTTTTGTGGACATTCATCTGCTGACAAGTAATGGGTAAGCAACCTTTCCTCCATACATATTCATGATGTTAGTTTTGTCTGATGATAAGATAACACCACATAATGTAGCATTCTGTGGGAGATTGGACTAGGTTTAAGTTGAATCAATATATATGACATTGAAGGAGGTAAAGAGAGATTACCTGAATGTTCCATGCTATATTGTCACTCATCCATTCACTGTATTCCTGAACAATCTTCTCTGTGGTTGTGAATGCATGAAATGGAATGTAATCCATATGGCTAGCAAAGTAGGGATTGTTGAACAGTGCTTTGATGCAATTGAGAGAATCACAGTAGTAAAGTACAGCTGGCTTCTTGGTTGGATGAAATGTAGGGACAATCATGTAATTCCAGCATGGCCCACTTGGAAGAAGCTCTGCCCAGCCATGAAGTTCCTTGGCAGTCCAAAATGAGAGCAGGAGAGTGTGCATCTAGAGATCAGATGTTTCAATGGAAAAGTGCAGCATAAAGATCAAGATTTACCAAAGATAACAATAAAAATTGATTGATCCTCACCATACTGAGGTTGGACTCTAGAAGAAAATTGGCCATTTGCCAATCTTCAAGGTTTGCAAATGGGAAATACAGGTTCACTTAATGAAGCATAGAGTAGGGATCCATTTCAAAGCAGTCAAGAAATGATTTACCACCTGGGTAAATGCAACTGGCATCAGGGAAGTGCTTGATTTTGCAGCCTTGGCCCAGCTGTGAAAGAAAGGCATTGGACTCACCCATGGAAAGCCTGCCTATTGGTTCACCATCATGACCTACCTCATTGAATGAGAAGTTCTCATCTGAGCTAGGTAAATTCTCTATGGGTGCTGGGCTGGGTGAAATGTCAACACTGTTGAAATCTTGTGTTGGGGGTGATAAAACTAGGTCAGACAACATAGGCTGCATATCACCTGTGTCATTATCAAACAATAGGAAGTTAATAGAGAGACAGGGGCCAAGCCACTCCCAATGCCAGATATTGCACTTGGTGTTCTTCTATGTGAGGTGAGCAGTAATGCCACAAGCAGTTGTAAAGTATTTGAAGCACTGGGAACACCTGGGTATGCTCAGGCCTGGCAAATGATGGTAAACACTGGCAGAATTTCAAGAAAGTTACTATGACCACTCATCCAAGCCTGAAGGCAATAATGTCAGTAAACACATGCTTTCCATTCTACTCACCATGCAATTAGTCAAGCACATTGAAAATAGTCAATGGTCAAATAAGTGTGGATTCAGGATGGAGCAGAAAATGAGGTGATATGTGATTACTGATCACCAACATCTTAATAAGTATCTTTGGCAATGGTTACATTCTATGACAAGTCACTTGGGTGTTACTTTCCTTAGTTCATTTCTCCACCTTTTTTTCCACTGTTTCATACTATGGTCACCATCAAAATGTGATCTGACTCCTCTGAGTCTGTTACTAGCAATCACATCAGCAAAGTCTAGTTGGGCAATATACTGGCATGCAGTCACATCAAGATGAAGCCTCAAGACATACCAGAAACTCCCTGTGTGGTCATTTTCAGGACTTCTAATACCAACTCTCCTTCTAACTTGAGCTCTCCTACACTTTCCATTTATTCCATTGCTCATGGACCCAGTGAGGTCCTAACAGGCACTCCATTGGCAATTGGTGCCCTCAAATGGAACACATTCACTTTGTTCAAACAATATGGCATGCCATATCAGAATGACAATGTGAATTTCTCACCAAGAATACATTGTACTGCTATTGTTGTAGAAAAGGTACATGATCAGCCTAGGTAGTGTTCTAACAAAAGCTAAATCCTAATTTACAGCCAGTCTCCAATACATCTCAGCATGAAGATGATGAGTGTAATAGGGAGGAAGCCAGGCTCATGCTTGAAGCCATCCATGCTTGGTGTAATGTGTGTATTCTCAAGAAGCAGCTTGCTACTGCAAAGCTCAAGGAGACAGTTTCATTGGGCAACCTGTATCATTTCAGGGCACACAAAGCTGAGCAACAGCTCAAGGATGCTAATACTGAGGTTGGACACATTCATCATGATATATGCAAAAATGGAGTGATGTCACACAACCCTCACAAGTGTCAGCATTCTTCTCTTCATGAAAGTGTCATCTGTGTGTATCACTTTAATTCCTGGTGGGATTTCATTCTCTGACTTTCCAAAGTTCCTGCAGATCCTCCTAAATATTGATTCCTATATATTTGTTGTAGTTGTACATACATGCACTGTGATACCCCTGTTGTTACTCTATCATATTAGTCCACAATGTCATTTTAGGTTTGGCAATATCCCCAATATGCTCTGAGCCTGCCCTAGCTAACTTAAATGTGGATGTGATGGTAGACAAGTTGGTGATGATGGTATAGTGAATGGCATGAGGAGTAAAAGTTTTTAGCTCCTCAAGTCAGTGTCCAGGACATCACAAGAATGCTCCAAATAACTCACCCAGTGAAGCCATGAATTGAAAGAATGAGCTCCCAAATGTCAAGCTCAAGAAGGAGAGAAGTACTAACCCAGGCTCCAAAAACATGCTTATCAGAGCCAAAGCAGATATATTTAGAGCATTCAACTGTGATGAGGACACTATAGAATGACCTAAAGCAGCACAGAACACATTAGAACAATAGCACAAGTGGGTAAAGTAAAGAAATCAGCAGCATTCATATAGGAGGGCTTGAGATGAGGCAAAGTGGTTATATGAAATGACATACACAGCATCTAGGAACACAGCAGAAATCTCCAGAACAACAGCAGCAGTGAGACCAGGATGTGAAGTCAAGAGATTGAGCTAGGAGAAGGCAGATACAAGTAAAGATGGTGAGGGCTGTAGAACATGAGTAAAACCACCAAAGTGATGAAAACAGCAATGTGACAGACAGGAAATGAGCAGGAATGGATGGCACAACAAACAGCACATGCAATAAGTTGGAATGGGCCAGAGTGAAGCTGCTGGCAAGAATAACCTAAATCAGTATGGATGAAGAAAGTGCATGATTACAGATGTACCTAGGCCACCCAAACCACATTGTGAATACTCCAGATCACCTACCAATTATGTCAACCCCTCACATTGATGTGGAAGGCTCAAAACATACCCTAGAAGAGTTAGCCACACAAACTTGAATTTACTCACCAAGTTATATGATCACACCAAGGCCATAATTGGCAAGTTTGAGTGATTGGATGTGTTAAAGTTCATGGTTGTATATGGAGCCCTAGGCTGAGAGATGGTACTACTAGTAGTATAGTGATCCCATCAGTGACAAGGCACAAAATGTGAGCATATTGTTAAGCTGACTAAGATCAAGGACAACTGATCAATCCAGTTACATAATGACTTGGAGACCAAGCTGCAACTTACTAAATTCAAGTTGTGTAACTGTCTGTGCTGTGCTACATATGTTGTGTCATTGTAATGCTGTATCAATGTACCCATATAATTCACTGTAGCCTATTGTAGGCTATGTGGCAGTATCAGACTGTGGGAGTATAACACTGTAAATAGTTGTGGTGGCTATGGTGGCTGTTCCAAAAAGGGTGATTTGCAGATGTAACTTGACTGATATTGTGTCTTGAGCTTCCCTCATTGACATGGTGGGTTTGGGTGGTGTATGGGACACTTGGGACACCTGGTGAAGCCTGTGTATAACCTAGGTACATGCTCCATTGGCCATTCATACCATCCATGCTGACCTTGCTCCCTTGCAGCTAGTGCTCTCATTCTGAGTTGCTTTAGCACCTGATGCTGGTCACCTGTTATGTCATCCATTCAGCAGCCTATCCCTTCACATTCAGTGCTGTCAACATTGGTTCCATGGCTCCAATATCATGCTTCCTGTCCAACACCTCCAATTGGCCTCCTAGCTCATTCCTTCAATGTTCCATGCCTGCACCAGTACCTGCAATCTTCTGGCATTGATCTTTGATATATCCAATACTGTCTGCATGTGTTTGGCACAGTCTGGCACTCTGGTTGGTGTCTAAGTTGATCTAGTCACCTGCACTCCCTTCTTGCCCTATGTTGCAACCTTGTGCTTTCAACTTGATGCAGCACTTATATTGGTCACTCTTAGGGTTTCCTAGTGTGCCATTGGTGCTGTCATCATCATGGTTGTGCTTCCAATTGCACCTGTTGCTCCTAGTTTTGGCCTATTTGCCCTTGGTTCCTCTTGGTGCAGTATAGCAGTCCAGGGCCTTTGTCTCAGCCTCCTGCTTGTATCTGCCATCCACTGGACCTTCATAGGCATCATGGCTATTGTTTGACATGGCTGTTTCAAGGCCTTGGCTGGTATGCTCATCTTGAGCTCCCTTGGGTAAATATAGTGCCTGTTACAACCTCACCTGTGCCCCTATTTTTCACCCCTATCTCCTACTCCTATTCTGGCCCTGGTATGCTATCCAGCCTGCTCACTAACAGCATTCACACACCACACGATGGCAGTGCCAAGCTGTGATTACCTTAGTAAGCAGTCTAGCCCCCTTGCACAGCCCCATGACATCATCATTGCATCATATTATGCTATTATGGTACCATCACATGATGTCAGCACCCAGGCTGTGCAAGGCAGTGCAGTGACCCCCCATGACTCACCCTCAGCCAGTAGCACAATCCACACATTCACACTCCTGCCCTAAAGCACCCCATACATAGTAATAGTGTACAAACATGTACAAACCCCTGTAACAGTATATAAGGCTAGCAATTTAGCCCCAAGACCCTTATTCAAGTTATCTTGGGTTTTCCCCTTAGTCCTCAGTCGATGCCTGGGCCCCACTAGCTCTTGTCACTACCATTCCCGTTCTCCACCTCACTGCTCACTACCTGATATCTAAGGGTCATTTCAGTGCCACCTTGCACTTCAATCATTCACTGACACATTCTGATGTATTCTTCAGCTGGTTTCTAGGGTCCTCATCACCTTCAACTGCTGGTGACATGTTTTTATTGACCTCCATGCACTGAGCTTCAATGCTTGTGCATTCATTCCACTCCCTCTTGAGCTTGAAGCTCAGAGGTTGTTCCTCTTATTTTGCAGGTTTGTTGGGTGGATCTGGTGGATCTGGGGGTTCCTTAGGTGTGTCATCATCATCTGTAAAGGTGTGCTGATCCCTTCTATTGTTAGCTGTCATGGATTGCACATACTCAATTGTGCTTACTCACCCCACCTGCACCTTGTTTCAACACACTCTGACACACTCCTGCTTAACCTCAATACCCTGATGCCTCTGTCAACACTCTCCTAGTTGGTGCATTCCACCCTGCATCACATCCAAATGCCATGCACATTTCTCTGTATGGTCTGGTGTCTCATTAGGCTCCTCTAGTCAACATCCATCATCACCATCAGTGTAACACTCACAGCTACGCTACATTCCATTCTTTCCTACATTACCTTCTTTAGCCACTTTAACCCATGCCACAGCGCCACGACTTGGGACTGCCTGAGTCCTGTTCCCACACTGGCTAAGCACAGTACCCACAGCATTCCAGGCACTGGACCATGGTAGAGTAAAGACCTGATTACCTGGGTACTGATGCTGCCTGCAGCACTCAGACAATCTGCAGTTGCAATGGCACCATATATCGCCACCTGCTCCCATACCTATAGCAATACTCACGCATCGCATGCCATAGTACGCCATCTGTTCCCACTCCAATGGCATTAACCTCGCGATGGCGCCATCGCTCACCACCCTTTCCCACTCCAGTAGCATTTAGCCTGCAGCATCACCCCACCTGCATGGACCAGGCCAGTTTCTGCTTTGCACTTCCTCATTTAGTATCTCAGCCTGCCCTCACTTACTTTAGGCTCTGCTTGAATCCTGTCTGTAGTAGTATATAAGACTGCCTGTATTATATCAGAGCCCCAATCAATTCTTCTTGGGTCTTCCCTCACAAGGCACCTGCATACTAGGAGATTGATCCATTGTTCCCCTTCGCTTCACTTTCATACATGCTGCCTAGTACCTAGCACCTGCGGTCATCTCCACTCATATGCCTCCTAGCACCCAGTGCCTGAGGTCATTTCATTAAGAATTGATTCCTCTCTTCGCCACTGTCACCATCCGACCGCCCTGAAGGTCCCACCTATCACCAACTTTTGTGCTATCAGTAAGCAGAGCAGTACCTGCATCCCCTTATTGACATGGAAGGACACTAGTGAACACTACACGTGCCAAGTCAGCCCCCACTGTTGTAGCTGGCAGCTCAACAGGCAGACAGTGTCTAATAGTTGCCCCTCGCCCAGTTTGCTCCATCAACCTCAACCTCCTCGCCACTGTCGCTTCCCACCCTGATGCCACCACTGCTGCTGAGAGAGAGCAGAGAGAGCTGTGGGAAGAGATTGATCAGGCAATAGCAGATTTCGCTGCGAGGTCCAGGGCATCAGATATGCCCACACTCGTCTATTCCCCATCCCCCGTTGCTGACATCGACCTGAATGACTTCGTTTGCCCTATGCCACCTATCTCTTTGCCGTCTACTCTTTGCCAGCTCATCGCTGAAGCCGAAGAACAAACCTGCCGCTATGAGGAGTACGCAGCCCACATAGAAGCCCAGCTCGCTGCTCCCCTTTCTCCATCACCTGACTACCGTGCCTGTTGTAGGCCAGATCGCCTTTGCCACCCCTTTCATTTCCCACCATTCCACTCACACCCAAGACAGTCTGGGACATCCAGTACTGTACTGGTGCACACTTGCAACAAGCCAGGTCACCTCCGCCCAAAGAACCTTCTGTGGCAGCCCAGCAAATTTCTTTAATTTTTCTTTTTGTACTTACTTGTTTGTGTTTACCCCCTTTTCTAGTATTAGCCTTCTTCTCCAAGGGTGTTTCTGCTTTTCTTCTGGTACTCCCTTTTAGCCTCTTGTTTTATTTCCTTCTTGTTACTTGTGTTTTGCATCTATCATCTTCTCACCTGTATTCAATTTGATCGCAATACCCTTTTGATTTCTTTGCAGTTACCTACAGGCAAATACTCCCTCATTATCTCTACACCCACTGGCACACGAGGCCGCAACTTCTGTTATGAAAGCACACCTACCAACTGGGCAGAGTCAGCACCCCAGGACGATTGGTAGTTATCCCACACAACTCTAATTGAACTAAAGTTCCTGGCTCCAGCTATAGGGGGAATACTTAGCAAGCCGAGAGAACGTCATATGCATCCTGAAGAAAGAGTAATCAGGATCCTCAATAGGCCGTGTCCAGGAGACTATCGAGATCAGAAGACTGTAGTCCACATGAGACCTTTAGCGCCCCTCCCATTTGAAAGGCCCAGCCACAGCTGGTATAAGAAACACAAGGCACCAGTAATCAAGAAAGAAGTCTGCTTCCAGTATGTTGCAGGTACTCCTCGATACCATCACAGATCCCACTATTCCTTTACTGGACAAGCTTGCTGCCATTGCGGCCGAGTTCACCACTGTCATCACCCAGAATCTCCAGCTCGCTCAGTCGCTACATGCATTCAACAATGAGATCATCCATCTCGAGCAGCTAGTGACGGTAGGCCAAGGCATAGTAGCCACTCTCCAGGGCCAGATCACCACAGCGGGCCCTCCAGGTACCTCAAAGAAAGTTGAATTGTTCGCAGACCCGGGCGAATACGATGGGTCCATTGCCAAGTTCGAAGAATGGTGGGCCAAGATGAAAGCATGGCTCTGCATCAATGCGCATGTTGCCCCCACAGGAAGTTATGAAGCGGTAGTGGCAGTCCTGTCCCGGCTCAAAGGTCTAAAAGCCGGCCCCTTTGCACAAACCCACCTCGCCTGCGGCAATGCGTACCTCTGGACCACCTGCAAGGCCGAAATTGAAGGTCTTTTCCATGCTGCCAACCAGAAGGATTGAGCATGCCAACAGCTGGAGGAGTTCAAGCAGCAGAACATGTGGACCAACAACTTTCTGGTCTGCTGGGAAGCCCTATACCAGCAAGCACAGATTGATGACATGCACGTGGTCCATCTCTTGGAGCAAAACATGGCCTGCCACATTATTTTACAGATCTTCAAAGAAGGCAAGTGCCAGGACAAGCTGGCGCTCTATTTGGATAGCATTAGGAAGACCGGATGCATGATGGAGGTGCTTGGCTTCATCAGGGGGTACGAGAGGAAGGCCCCTGCGAGGATTAGCAGTCAAGGGTTAGTGCGGGAGAACATTGAAGAAGATGTATTCACCCTCCCAAGCAGCGACGCCCGTGCAAAGTGCTTCAATTGCAAACAAACCAGCCACAAAATTCGAGAATGCCGGAAGCCGAAGATAAACCAATGCCCAGCCTGTAAGTTTGTTCATGGTGGGCATAGCACTTATTGCACCAAAAGGAAAACACTGCGGAGGATACTGCTAGCTGAGGATGAAGAACCCACAGGCACCAAAGCCCTGGTAAGGATTGCCAAGTTGGCAGAAGAAATCCGCAAGAGGAACAACCTGGAGATGGGTTTGGATTTTCTGGTCAAAGGATCCCAGATGAAGGGAAAAGGCAGGGCCTAAGGAATGCATCAGGTGTTCCAAAGGCTGGTAAGATTCCAACCAAGCGTGCCCCCATTACCCATGTTATCATTTCTAAAGACTGAGAGTGGTGTATTCCCCTTAGATTGCCTGGTCTAGAGGAGTCCACTCCCCAGCAGCTTGGTGGCAACTGTGAACCAAATGCTGTGCTTAATTCCTCTAACAAGTATATTCCCCCGCACGCACACAAAGAAACCCTGACTAACCCCCCACAGATTCGCATACTAGGGCAGCAAAAGAGAAGAGAAATACTCATGCAGGTCCAGATCAAGACCCACACCAGTGACTTCATACCAGTGTCCACCTTGCTCAACAGCAGCACTCAGTCTTCATTTATACACAGAGTGTATGTTCGCCAAAACTGTATCCCTACTGAGGAACTTCCACAGCCCATATATGTCTACAATGCTGATGGGACCCTGAACAAAGCAGGGCCTGTAACCCATGCGGCCATAGTCTTATTGGAATACCAGGGTCATGTGGAAAAGACCCGGGTCAAGGTAACTAATTTAGGAAGCAAGGATCTGATTCTGGGGTATACATGGCTAAAAGAGCATAACCCGCAGATCAATTGGAAAACTGGTACAGTATCTATGTTGGACTGCCCAGAGTTATGCAACTACTCCAGAGTATCGCAGGTCATCCACCAAGCAGAAGAAATGGAGATCTGGGTCACCAAGGAGCAATGGTTCACCAGAAAACAGCAAGAAGGAAAAACTCCTTGAGAGTTAGTACCCCCGGTGTACCACTGCTACCTCAAGACCTTTGAGCAGAAAGAATCTGAATGAATGCCAGTCCAAAAGCCATGGGACCATGCTATCGAGCTAAAAGATACCTTCATCCCCTGCAAGGGCTGCAACATCCCCCTTAGCCCCTAGGAGCAGAAAGAAGTGGATGACTTTGTAGATGAGCAACTTGTGAAAGGGTATATTTGGCCCTTGAAGTCTGAGCAAACCTCCCTGGTCTTCTTCATACCAAAGAAGGATGGTCAAAAGCGCATGGTACAAGACTACAGGTACCTCAATGAGCACATGGTTTGCAACAACTACCCATTGCCCCTCATTGCCCAGCTAATTGACAAGCTCTGAACCGCCCACCTCTTTACGAAAATGGACCTTTGATGGGGCTATAATAATGTTTGAATCAAAGAAGGAGATGAATGGAAGGCCACCTTCACTTGCCACCGCGGCGCATTCAAGCCGCTGGTCATGTTCTTTGGCCTATGCAACTTGCTGGCCACCTTTCAGACCATGATGAACAACATCTTTGCTGATATGAGTGAAAACGTCATGGTGTATATTGACAATCTCCTCATCTTCACCCCCACTAACGACTGAAAGGCTCATGAAGCCATAGTCCTAGAGGTTCTCAAACAGTTAGAAGAAAACAACCTCTTTGTTAAGCCAGAGAAGTGCACCTTCAGAGTAAAGGAATTGAAGTTCCTAGGGATGATTGTGGGGGTAAACAGAGTAAGCATGGACCCAAGCAAGGTTACCGCCATAAAAGAATGGCCAGTCCCCACTACAGTTCAAGGAGTTCAGGCCTT